>WNWK01000867.1:127500-182500 GCA_009830355.1 Cherax destructor | reverse complement strand
CTGTAGGTGGCCTCAGGCACCCACTCCACCTCGCCGAAGGTGGAGACGCCAGCATTGTTGACCAGCCCCCACAACACCTCTGTTGGGGCAGAACGCTGGGTCAATACTTGCAGTACCCAGCCACCTGGGTCACAACCCACGAGTATTGAGTGATAGCCAGCTGCCGGAATTTGGTAACTAACTCGGTGAGCATTATAACAAATTTCTCGAATATAACTCCTGAGTTATTTATTTTACGTGATGCGATAAACCTGTGTGGGTTCTTCAGCACAAGGAACAGTAGGGGCTCGATCCTCCATCCGCCAATGGATAGATTTTTTTTTTTTGGCAACTCCTATAGTTTTCTCAGTCTGATAACTCATTTAATAATATAATGCCTTTACTCTGATACGTAATAAAAAAACGGCTGTGGTTATTTCCTCGGCTGTGGTTGGCAGATGCTGCCAGACTCCTGAAACAATCATAACACAGCTAATTTCAACACAGCTGCGGCTGTGGACAGATCTGAGAATTTTGGCTGTGTTTTTGGGGCGAATATAATCAGGATAAATTTCACTGGTAATGTAATTTTAGGTTAAAAATCAGACTGGTTAGGCGAAGTTACGATAGTTAGGAAAGGTAGTTTTACTTCCTTCTTACGGTGACAATAACATATGTAGCTCCTTCCACGGCCACCGTGGCACTATGACATTTCGTTAATAACTCATGACCTGGCCAACGAGATAATTTGACCTCATTACAATATAAACGAGTCTGTCACAATTACTTATCTAATTTAGGCCTTTAATTACGATCTCAATTATCATTATATTTGTCCTTACTTTATACTCTTACATTTGCTATGCATGTTTCATTAACTTAAATCGTGTTTAGAATTCCTCATCAATAAAACCCACCTATTTAGTTTATTTTACTAAGATAAAGTCATATCACTGAGATAACCTTGTTGTAGAGAATACTCATGAAAGATAACCTGGGATTCCTGTACCACTTACGGAGATAATGTTCTCAACTGGCTCCTTGACTGTGATTGTGTGGTTGGCACGGGTTCCTTCAGTGTGTAATTCCCTCGTTATTTGCAGGCGCGACACTAATACAATGAGAGTTTAACTACCTTGAAAAATATCTTCAGTGTTTTTTTTTTTGCTCAATAAACCTCAAAAAATATCCTTTTATTGTCAGGCAAAAATCGTGAGGATAAAAGACCATCTTAGTGGTGAATTTTCCAGTGTTCAGAGAACTGATTCTCACTGTAGAACGTTATTTAAAAGAACAATATTCTTGGTTAATAACTCTGTATTGTATTATACAACGCTGTGCAGTGATGTGATACGTGTATAAATCTTATAATAAGAAAAAAATGAATAGCAAGAAATTTTGAAATAAGTGATACACTGTATTGTGTGTCTTCTAATTGCTGTAACCAGAGATACACTGTATTGTGTGTCTTCTAATTGCTGTAACCAGAGATACACTGTATTGTGTGTCTTCTAATTGCTGTAACCAGATATACACTGTATTGTGTGTCTTCTAATTGCTGTAACCAGTGATACACTGTATTGTGTGTCTTCTAATTGCTGTAACCAGAGATACACTGTATTGTGTGTCTTCTAATTGTTGTAACCAATGATACACTGTATTGTGTGTGTCTTCTTATTGCCGTAACCAGTGATACACTGTATTGTGTGTCTTCTTATTGCCGTAACCAGTGATACACTGTATTGTGTGTCTTCTAATTGTTGTAACCAATGATACACTACATTGTGTGTCTTCTTATTGCCGTAACCAGAGATACACTGTATTGTGTGTCTTCTTATTGCTGTAACCAATCATACACTGTATTGTGTGTCTTCTAATTGCTGTAACCAGAGATACACTGTATTGTGTGTCTTCTAATTGCTGTAACCAGATATACACTGTATTGTGTGTCTTCTAATTGCTGTAACCAGTGATACACTGTATTGTGTGTCTTCTAATTGCTGTAACCAGAGATACACTGTATTGTGTGTCTTCTAATTGTTGTAACCAATGATACACTGTATTGTGTGTGTCTTCTTATTGCCGTAACCAGTGATACACTGTATTGTGTGTCTTCTTATTGCCGTAACCAGTGATACACTGTATTGTGTGTCTTCTAATTGTTGTAACCAATGATACACTACATTGTGTGTCTTCTTATTGCCGTAACCAGAGATACACTGTATTGTGTGTCTTCTTATTGCTGTAACCAATCATACACTGTATTGTGTGTCTTCTAATTGCTGTAACCAGAGATACACTGTATTGTGTGTCTTCTAATTGCTGTAACCAATCATACACTGTATTGTGTGTCTTCTAATTGCTGTAACCAATCATACACTGTATTGTGTGTCTTCTAATTGCTGTAACTAATCATACACTGTATTGTGTGTCTTCTAATTGCTGTAACCAATCATACACTGTATTGTGTGTCTTCTAATTGCTGTAACTAATCATACACTGTATTGTGTGTCTTCTAATTGCTGTAACCAATCATACACTGTATTGTGTGTCTTCTAATTGCTCTAACTAATCATACACTGTATTGTGTGTCTTCTAATTGCTGTAAAAATCATACACTGTATTGTGTGTCTTCTAATTGCTCTAACTAATCATACACTGTATTGTGTGTCTTCTAATTGCTCTAATTAATCATACACTGTATTGTGTGTCTTCTAATTGCTGTAACTAATCATACACTGTATTGTGTGTCTTCTAATTGCTCTAACTAATCATACACTGTATTGTGTGTCTTCTAATTGCTGTAACTAATCATACACTGTATTGTGTGTCTTCTAATTGCTGTAACTAATCATACACTGTATTGTGTGTCTTCTAATTGCTGTAACTAATCATAAACTGTATTGTGTGTCTTCTAATTGCTTTAATTAATCATACACTGTATTGTGTGTCTTCTAATTGCTCTAACTAATCATACACTGTATTGTGTGTCTTCTAATTGCTCTAACTAATCATACACTGTATTGTGTGTCTTCTAATTGCTCTAACTAATCATACACTGTATTGTGTGTCTTCTAATTGCTCTAATTAATCATACACTGTATTGTGTGTCTTCTAATTGCTCTAACTAATCATACACTGTATTGTGTGTCTTCTAATTGCTACATTACGAATGATTTTATTTAAAGTTATAAGGGAGGCTGTTTATATATCTGCATTCAGATTACACAGCTTCAGGTTAACGTGGTCATGCTGACCGAACATAAGCAAAGGTACTCGAGACTGCAAAGGTTCCATTATTTACCTTGAACTTCTAAACGCACCTTAAACCAAGCATGCACATACAGTAGTCTACCATCAACCTGATATTTTAGTCGTCTTTCACGACACGTATTGCAAATGGAGGAAGGATTCTAACCCACTACACATGGAATTAAAAGAAAATGCCATAAAAAGGGGCAAGAACTAATATTAAGAAATTTTAGCCGGCCATCCAGTTCAGTATTTATACGTACATAAATGCATCCAGTTCATTTCTTGGGAGAGCAATTCTATTTCGAGACCACATACAAGAAAAACCAAAATACCTATATACCCCAATCCAGTAGACTGTTGGGTTTAGTCCTGACTCTTTCTCTTCTCCTTCAGTTCTTCCTCTCACCGGCTATTCTACTTCTGTCCCCACTTCCCCCTCGCCCCTAGTGGGTCCTTACCTGAGAGTCTGAACTGAACTGAAAATACCTTGACTATCATACATCTAGATAATACACAATAGTTGTGCTCTCAAGTACTCCCCTGTACTAGCATGTACTCCCCTGTACTCTCATGTACTCCCCTGTACTCTCATGTACTCCCCTGTACTCTCATGTACTCCCCTGTACTCTCATGTACTCCCCTGTACTCTCATGTACTCCCCTGTACTCTCATGTACTCCCCTGTACTCTCATGTACTCCCCTGTACTCTCATGTACTCCCCTGTACTCTCATGTACTCCCCTGTACTCTCATGTACTCCCCTGTACTCTCATGTACTCACATATGTTAAGAAAGTTGCTATTATTTAGAGAAGAAGCACATAAAATGCAGCTCCTTGTCCATTACCTCCTTCAGGGATGAGTTTCTTGACCTGTGTAAGAGTCGTCTTGAGTTGGTCTTGAGACGTGACGTCCAACTGCAGCAGGTGAAGGCGGGGAGACTTTAGATTACGCAGGCGCTGCACACCCTCCCCTTCCTCCCGCAGGCAGCACGCCACCACCCGGAAACCCTGAAGCATCACCAGGGGCGTGAGAAGAACTCCTGGTGTACCACCGAGGGGGGGGTGAGAGGAACTCCAGGTGCACCACCAGGGGGTGAGAGGAACCCCATGTGCACCACCAGGGGGTGAGAGGAACCCCATGTGCACCACCAGGGGGTGAGAGGAACCAGCCAAGTCAGGGATAGGCGTGTTAAGGAATAGATTGATGGGTGTTCTGAACCTTGAATCCCCAAGAGAGTGAGAGGAGGCTGAATCGTGTCAAGAACAGTGATGTTAATAGCACTACTGCTACTACTATTGTTATTACTATTACTACTATTGCTATTTCTACTACTACTATTGTTATTACTATTACTACTATTGCTATTTCTACTACTACTACTATTGTTATTACTATTACTACTACTGATATTACTACTATTGCTACTACTACTATTACTACTACTCTTATTACTATTACTACTTCTACTACTAATAATAATTAAATTTAATGAAATAATTGAAAATTACTTCTATAAACTACATAAGTTATTTGTTACGGAACTTCCATAAGTGTTACTGAACTAGTTGCTTGAGTATGGGAAGTACTGACAGTGACCAGTTGGTTGAGTGTGGGTACGTAGTAGCACTTACCAGGTTGTGGAGGTGGAGTGCCAGAGCGTTACCGAAGCCAGTGTCACATCCCGTCACCACCACCACCTTACCGTCACTACACACCTGTAATGTAACACCAACTCTGTATGGCTAATATCTAACAATGACAAATGACAGTGTGGGTGTCCGATAACAAGGAATCAAATTCTACTACACATAATAAGCGCACAAGACAGGAGGCAGCAGACAGGAGGCGCACATGGCTCACCTTGACAGCAGACAGGAGTAAAACGGTGGCAGCAGAGAGGAGCCAGAGGGTTGTGAAGAGGAGCCAGCAAGAGGTGGAGAAGAGTCCCAGGAGGTGTAGTGTAGAGGAGAGTAGAGCACTGATACCTCCACATAGCAGCACGTCTTCTGCCACGTCCAACCTCAACACCCCCATCATCGAGGCTCCTCCTTCCTCACGATACTTACACTTTGGTCTCAGGTTCACTCTCCTCACACAACTGCAACACCTCTCTCTTGTTAGTCTTCATAAATTTATCTCCATTCGTATATAAAATAAATATTTCCTGAAATAGACGAAGAAGGGAATAGAGAGCGTGGGAGATATGGTGTTTTATGTATACGTCATTAAAAACACAGCTACGTCTACTCAACGCTTGCAACATATCTCTTGTTTACCTTTGCAGCTTCTATCTCTTTAGTTCAGACTTGCAGCACCAAGTCTGCTTTCTGATACATTTGTATTGTAACTGTCCATGGCGAAGTAAATAACAACAGTCGATTATGTGAAAGAAACTTATTGTTTTCTTACGTCTACGTGAATATGAGAAGAAGGATGTTCTGGCGTCGCTAGGAATCGAACCCGGGAGTTTTTGGTAGTGAGTTACGGGCATGTGTGTAGGAGAACAGTGTGGAAGAAAGGAAAGTTGCTTTTATGTGACTATGAGTGAGGAGGATGTGAACAATGGTCTCAGTGATCGACCATGAGTGAGGAGGATGTGAACCATGGTCTCAGTGATCGACCATGAGTGAGGAGGATGTGAACCATGGTCTCAGTGATCGACCATGAGTGAGGAAGGTGTGAACCATGGTCTCAGTGATCGACCATGAGTGAGGAGGATGTGAACCATGGTCTCAGTGATCGACCATGAGTGAGGAAGGTGTGAACCATGGTCTCAGTGATCGACCATGAGTGAGGAGGATGTGAACCATGGTCTCAGTGATCGACCATAAGTGAGGAGGATGTGAACCATGGTCTCAGTGATCGACCATGAGTGAGGAGGATGTGAACCATGGTCTCAGTGATCGACCATGAGTGAGGAAGGTGTGAACCATGGTCTCAGTGATCGACCATGAGTGAGGAGGATGTGAACCATGGTCTCAGTGATCGACCATGAGTGAGGAAGGTGTGAACTATGGTCTCAGTGATCGACCATGAGTGAGGAGGATGTGAACCATGGTCTCAGTGATCGACCATGATTGAGGAAGGTGTGAACCATGGTCTCAGTGATCGACCATGAGTGAGGAGGATGTGAACCATGGTCTCAGTGATCGACCATGAGTGAGGAGGATGTGAACCATGGTCTCAGTGATCGACCATGAGTGAGGAGGATGTGAACCATGGTCTCAGTGATCGACCATGAGTGAGGAAGGTGTGAACCATGGTCTCAGTGATCGACCATGAGGGAGGAAGGTGTGAACCATGGTCTCAGTGATCGACCATGAGTGAGGAGGATGTGAACCATGGTCTCAGTGATCGACCATGAGTGAGGAAGATGTGAACCATGGTCTCAGTGATCGACCATGAGTGAGGAAGGTGTGAACCATGGTCTCAGTGATCGACCATGAGTGAGGAAGGTGTGAACCATGGTCTCAGTGATCGACCATGAATGAGGAGGATGTGAACCATGGTCTCAGTGACCGACCATGAGTGAGGAAGGTGTGAACCATGGTCTCAGTGATCGACCATGAGTGAGGAGGATGTGAACCATGGTCTCAGTGATCGACCATGAGTGAGGAGGATGTGAACCATGGTCTCAGTGATCGACCATGAGTGAGGAAGGTGTGAACCATGGTCTCAGTGATCGACCATGAATGAGGAGCATGTGATCCATGGTCTCAGTGACCGATCATGAGTGAGGAAGGTGTGAACCATGGTCTCAGTGATCGACCATGAGTGAGGAGGATGTGAACCATGGTCTCAGTGATCGACCATGAGTGAGGAGGATGTGAACCATGGTCTCAGTGATCGACCATGAGTGAGGAGGTGTGAACCATGGTCTCAGTGATCGACCATGAGTGAGGAAGGTGTGAACCATGGTCTCAGTGATCGACCATGAATGAGGAGGATGTGAACCATGGTCTCAGTGACCGACCATGAGTGAGGAAGGTGTGAACCATGGTCTCAGTGACCGACCATGATTGAGGAGGATGTGAACCATGGTCTCAGTGATCGACCATGAATGAGGAGGATGTGAACCATGGTCTCAGTGACCGACCATGAGTGAGGAAGGTGTGAACCATGGTCTCAGTGACCGACCATGAGTGAGGAGGATGTGAACCATGGTCTCAGTGATCGACCATGAGTGAGGAGGATGTGAACCATGGTCTCAGTGATCGACCATGAATGAGGAGGATGTGAACCATGGTCTCAGTGACCGACCATGAGTGAGGAAGGTGTGAACCATGGTCTCAGTGACCGACCATGAGTGAGGAAGGTGTGAACCATGGTCTCAGTGATCGACCATGAGTGAGGAAGGTGTGAACCATGGTCTCAGTGATCGACCATGAGTGAGGAAGGTGTGAACCATGGTCTCAGTGATCGACCATGAATGAGGAAGGTGTGAACCATGGTCTCAGTGATCGACCATGAGTGAGGAGGATGTGAACCATGGTCTCAGTGATCGACCATGAATGAGGAAGGTGTGAACCATGGTCTCAGTGATCGACCATGAGTGAGGAGGATGTGAACCATGGTCTCAGTGATCGACCATGAGTGAGGAGGATGTGAACCATGGTCTCAGTGATCGACCATGAGTGAGGAAGATGTGAACCATGGTCTCAGTGATCGACCATGAGTGAGGAGGATGTGAACCATGGTCTCAGTGATCGACCATGAATGAGGAAGGTGTGAACCATGGTCTCAGTGATCGACCATGAGTGAAGAAGGTGTGAACCATGGTCTCAGTGATCGACCATGAGTGAGGAAGGTGTGAACCATGGTCTCAGTGATCGACCATGAGTGAGGAAGGTGTGAACCATGGTCTCAGTGATCGACCATGAGTGAGGAAGGTGTGAACCATGGTCTCAGTGATTGACCATGAGTGAAGAAGGTGTGAACCATGGTCTCAGTGATCGACCATGAGTGAGGAGGATGTGAACCATGGTCTCAGTGATTGACCATGAGTGAAGAAGGTGTGAACCATGGTCTCAGTGATCGACCATGAGTGAAGAAGGTGTGAACCATGGTCTCAGTGATCGACCATGAGTGAGGAAGGTGTGAACCATGGTCTCAGTGATCGACCATGAGTGAGGAAGGTGTGAACCATGGTCTCAGTGATCGACCATGAGTGAAGAGGATGTGAACCATGGTCTCAGTGATCGACCATGAGTGAGAAAGGTGTGAACCATGGTCTCAGTGATCGACCATGAGTGAGGAAGGTGTGAACCATGGTCTCAGTGACCGAGGGGTGAGGAACGTGTGACCAGTGTCCTCCTCTCAGTATTTTGTACGTCATTATCATGTCACTGCTGGTCCTGCTTTTCTCCAATGAGACCTGGTTTAACTCCTTTAATTATTCTCTCCTCATAACTCATACTTCTCAGCTCCAGGACTAGTCTCGTTGCAAACCTTTGAACATTTCCTGTTTCTTGACACACTTGATTAGATGTGGGTTCCACACTGTTGCTGCATACTCCAAGATGGACCTGACATGTCATACATAGTGTCTTGAATGACTGTTTGTTGAAGTTCCTGAAAGCTAATCTTACATTTGCTAGATACGCGTTTGCTGCAGACGTTATTCGATGGTCATGGGAGATGGAGGGAGTAGGGCATTAGGATATTTTTTTTTAATTAAAGTTCATACGGGAGAATATTAATTACTGGGGGAAATGTCACTTCTCAGATGTTAAACACTTTCTTGACGACGAACTGGCAACATAAAGACCCCAGGAAACATGTTTTCATACAATGTATTACAGGAAACATACAAGTTGAAACACACACACACACACACACACACACACACACACACACAACATACACCAGCTTGGAACCCACCCACCAGTTTGGAACCCACATCTAGCCAAGCACGTAAAGAATCTAGGGAAAGTGCAAAGGTTTGCAACAAGACTAGTCCCGGAGCTAAGGGGTATGTCCTACGAGGAGAGGTTAAGGGAAATCTACCTGACGACACTGGAGGACAGGAAAATCGGGGGACATGATAACGACATATAAGATACTGAGAGGAATTGACAAGGTGGACAGAGACAGAATGTTCCAGAGATGGGACACAGCAACAAGGGGACACAGTTAGAAGTTGAAGACTCAGATGAATCACAGGGATATTAGGAAGTATTTCTTCAGTCACAGAGTGGTCAGGAAGTGGAATAGTTTGGGAAGCGATGTAGTGGAGGCAGGTTCCATACATAGCTTTAAGAAGAGGTATGATAAAGCTCATGGCGCAGGGAGAGTGACCCAGTAGCGGCCAGAGAAGAGGCGGGGCCAGGAGCTATGAATCGACCCCTGCAACCACAACTAGGTGAGTACACAACATACACACACACACATCTCTCCTTGGGTCCTTAGAGAGGGAGCAGAGACGCTGTGTATGCCACTAACAACAATTTTCAACACATCCATTGAAACTGGGCAACTACCTGAGGTATTGAAGACAGCAAATGAAGTCCCCATTTTTAAGAAATGATACAGACACGAGGCATTAAACTATAGACCAGTGTCACTGACGTGTATAGTATGCAAAGTCATGGAGAAGATTATCAGGAGAAGAGTAGTGGAGCACCTGGAACGGAACAAGATTATAAACGACAACCAGCACGGATTTATGGAAGGCAAATCCTGTATCACAAACCTACTGGAGTTTTATGACAAGGTAACAGAAGTAAGACACTAGAGAGAGGGGTGGGTAGATTGCATTTTCCTGGACTGTAAGGCCTTCGAGACAGATCTTCACAAGAGATTAGTGCAAAAGCTAGAAGATCAGGCACATATAATAGGAAGGGCACTGCAATGGATCAAAGAATACCTGACAAGGAGTCAACATCGAGTCATGACACGTGACGAGGTGTCAGAGTGGGCGCCAGTGACGAGCGGGGTTCCACAGGGGTCAGTCCTAGGACCAGTGCTATTTTTGGTATATGTGAATGACATGACGGAAGGGATAGACTCAGAAGTGTCCCTGTTTGCAGATGATGTGAAGTTAATTAGAAGAATTAAATCAGATGAGGATCAGGAAGGACTACAAAGCGACCTAGACAGGCTGGACACTTGGTTCAGTAACTGGCTCCTCGAATTTAACTCCGTCAAATGCAAAGTCATGAAGATCGGGGAAGGGCAAAGAAGACCGCAGACAGAGTATAGTCTAGGTGGCCACAGACTGCAAACCTCACTCAAGGAAGGATCAAGGGGTGAGTATAATACCGAGCACATCTTTTGAGGTGCACATCAACCAGATAACTGCTGCAGCATATGGGCGTCTGGCAAACCTGAGATTAGCGTTCCGATACTTCAGTAAGGAATCGTTCAAGACACTGTACACCGTGTACGTCAGGCCCATACTGGAGTATGCAGCACCAGTTTGGAACCCACACCTGGTCAAGCACGTCAAGAAATTAGAGCAAATCACCGAAAGCCAACAGTAACTCAACAGAAAAAGTTGCTGTATATTACGAATGCTCACTAAAGCAACGCTAGACAACACACTCCCCCACTCTCCAAAACTTTCATCTTACTCAATATACAAAGCTTTCCCTCCTAATGCTGTACAAACTATATGTATACTGGACAATCATTACAAATATCAATACCTTCCCCAACCAATCCCTCACTGAACACAAACCCTCGCAAAAGTACACTACATGATATGCTGTTTCCAAGCCACCACATGTGGCACATCTCCCATCCCCAGCCAACCCCACCACATGTAACTGTTCCCTGGATGCCAAAATGCCCTATCATTATCATATTGATGTCTGGATTATTAATAATAATTGGTGACTAATATATATAGCAATGAAGTCACGAATCAAGTAGTATTGAAACATTTACCAAACTGCGACAGGCCAGGGTTCGACCCCACGACACATTGTAAAGTGCAAAGGTTTGCAACAAGGCTAGTTCCAGAGCTAAGGGGAATGCCCTACGAAGAAAGGTTAAGGGAAATCGACCTGACGACACTGGAGGACAGGAGGGTTAGAGGAGACATGATAACGACATACAAAATACTGCGAGGAATTGACAAGGTGGACAGAGACAGAATGTTCCAGAGATGAGGCACAGAAACAAGGAATCACAATTGGAAGTTGAAGACTCAGATGAATCAAAGAGATGTTAGGAAGTATTTCTTTAGTCATAGAGTTGTCAGGAAGTGGAATAGTCTGGCAAGTGATGTAGTGGAGGCAGGAACCATACATAGTTTTAAGAAGAGGTATGATAAAGCTCATGGAGCAGGGAGAGAAAAGACCTAGTAGCGATCAGTGAAGAGGAGGGACCAGGAACTATGTATCGACCCCTGCAACCGCAAATAGGTGAGTATACACACACATACACACACACACACACACACACACACACACACACACACACACACACACACACACACTACACACACACAAGGAAGAGCTACGGGGTTTAATGTCTCGTAAGACTGCAGCTGAGACAAAAATAAAGCCATGACTACTGGTAACAAAGTTTGTGTTGGTGTTTGAGGAGAGACAAGGAGGACCAGAGGCTCCACCTCCAGAGGTTATCACTGTTACTTTACTAGATGGAACAACTCCGGCTGATCGCTGTATTGAGTTTAAAGCCTATTCGACACAGCCTGTAATCCTAAAGAACATATTTTATTGTTTACTGTGGATGAAGACCGTCGGTAAAGTCCCGATGACACTACAAACCCGATGAATACAAAAAAAAACACAATATCGTAACTGAAACGGTTTACCATAAACCTTATTACGACGTTTCGCTCCGTCTTGGACAAATGTCAGGTCACCGACAATGGTCCAGGGACCGAAACCTCGTGAACTAAAACGTGATTATTTGACAGTGTACTGTATACTTTGCTTGGCCAGTCACCGTCTTTACCTCACTCTTCTACCTACCTGGAGGCTACCTGGAGGCTACCTGGAGGGCATTCCGGGGATCGACGTCCCCGCGGCCCGGTCTATGACCAGGCCTCCCGGTGGATCAGGGCCTGATCAACGAGGCTGTTACTGCTGGCTGCACGTAGTCCAACGTACGACCCACAGCCCGGCTGATCTGGCACTGACTTTAGGTATCTGTCCAGCTCCCTCTTGAAGGGAACCAGAGGTCTTCTGGTAATGCCCCTAATGGCTGGTGGGAGGCTGTTGAACAGTCTTGGGCCTCGGACACTTACTGTGTTTTCTCTTAGTGTACCAGTGGCGCCCCTACTTTTCACTGGGGTACGTTGCACCTACTTATATCATAAATCTATTGGCTTAGTCGTTAATGTTACTGTGTGTTACGACTGGATAATTTTCGTTAACCTATAGTCTAATCAGACCTAAACCTAAACAAAGATAAATAGTATTGAGAAAAACGAGTAAAAAAAACAAAAAGGTATATAAGAAAGTGACTTTAGCGTAAAGAGGACAAATTGATAAACAACGTGAGACTCATTAAAACTATATATGCAGCCTCTTTACTACCCGTCAGTAACACTCTAATAGGTAAAAATGGGGATTAAAGTAAGCTTTCAGTGTGTATACACTGAGAGGTATACAACCCTGGGTGTATACACTGAGAGGTATACAGCTCTGGGTGTATACACTGAGAGGTATACAACTCTGGGTGTATACACTAAGAGGTATACAACTCTGGGTGTATACGCTGAGAGGTATACAACTCTGGGTGTATACACTGAGAGGTATACAACTCTGGGTGTATACACTAAAAAGTATACAACTCTGGGTGTATACACTGAGAGGTATACAACTCTGGATGTATACACTGAGAGGTACACAACTCTGGGTGTATACACTGAGAGGTATACAACTCTGGATGTATACACTGAGAGGTATACAACTCTGGGTGTATACACTGAGAGGTAAACAACTCTGGGTGTATACACTGAGAGGTATACAACTCTAGGTGTATACGCTGAGAGGTATACAACTCTGGGTGTATACACTGAGAGGTATACAACTCTGGGTGTATACACTAAGAGGTATACAACTCTGGGTGTATACGCTGAGAGGTATACAACTCTGGGTGTATACACTGAGAGGTATACAACTCTGGGTGTATACACTAAGAGGTATACAACTCTGAGTGTATACGCTGAGAGGTATACAACTCTGGGTGTATACACTGAGAGGTATACAACTCTGGGTGTATACACTAAGAGGTATACAACTCTGGGTGTATACACTGAGAGGTATACAACTCTGGATGTATACACTGAGAGGTATACAACTCTGGGTGTAAACACTGAGAGGTATAGAACTCTGGGTGTATACACTGAGAGGTATACAACTCTGGGTGTATACACTGAGAGGTATACAACTCTGGGTGTATACACTGAGAGGTATACAACTCTGGGTGTATACACTGAGAGGTATACAACTCTGGGTGTATACACTGAGAGGTATACAACTCTGTGTGTATACAGAGAGGTATACAACTCTGGATGTATACACTGAGAGGTATACAACTCTGGGTGTATACACTGAGAGGTACACAACTATGGATGTATACACTGAGAGGTATACAACTCTGGGTGTATACACTGAGAGGTATACAACTCTGGGTGTATACACTGAGAGGTATACAACTCTGGGTGTATACACTGAGAGGTATACAACTCTGGGTATATACACTGAGAGGTATACAGCTCTGGGTGTATACACTGCGAGGTATACAACTCTGGATGTATACACTGAGAGGTATACAACTCTGGGTGTATACACTGAGAGGTATACAACTCTGGATGTATACACTGAGAGGTATACAACTCTGGGTGTATACACTGAGAGGTGTACAACTCTGGGTGTATACACTAAAAGGTATACAACTCTGGGTGTATACACTGAGAGGTATACAACTCTGGGTGTATACACTGAGAGGTATACAACTCTGGATATATACACTGAGAGGTATACAACTCTGGGTGTATACACTGAGAGGTATACAACTCTGGGTGTATACACTGAGAGGTATACAGCTCTGTGTGTATACACTGAGAGGTATACAACTCTGGATGTATACACTGAGAGGTATACAACTCTGGATGTATACACTGAGATTTATACAACTCTGGGTGTATACACTGAGAGGTATACAACTCTGGATGTATACACTGAGAGGTATACAACTCTGGGTGTATACACTGAGAGGTATACAACTCTGGGTGTATACACTGAGAGGTAAACAACTCTGGGTGTATACACTGAGAGGTATACAACTCTGGGTGTATACACTGAGAGGTATACAACTCTGGGTGTATACACTGAGAGGTATACAGCTCTGGGTGTATACACTGAGAGGTATACAACTCTGGGTGTATACACTGAGAGGTATACAACTCTGGGTGTATACACTGAGAGGTATACAACTCTAAGTGTATACACTGAGAGGTATACAGCTCTGGGTGTATACACTGAGAGGTATACAACTCTGGGTGTATACACTGAGAGGTATACAGCTCTGGGTGTATACACTGAGAGGTATACAACTCTGGGTGTATACACTGAGAGGTATACAACTCTGGGTGTATACACTGAGAGGTATACACCCTTGTGACGATCTTTCCGCTACACATGAGGGATCACCTCAAAATTTCTCCGCAAGAAAACGGTCGTTAATAGTCATGCAGATTTTTTATATTCCACTTCTAAAGTTTGCAAACTAAAGAAAAACTTTCAAGCTAACTTATCCTTGTAATATATATATATATATATATATATATATATATATATATATATATATATATATATATATATATATATATATATATATATATATATATATATATATATATATATATTCGGTTGTGCCGCGAACAACCGGTCGCGTCAACCTGGTGGATGACGGATGGATTGCAAGTGGATGGCAGGTGAAGAAAGTGGTCGAGTGGGGGGAGGGACCAGCCATTTACGTTGACCAGGGGCGGTCCACTTGATGCTTCCTAAAAGTCGAGAGAAAGTTGTGCACTTACGATTTGATGGAAGCCATTCATGGTAGGAACAAGACAGTCATGGTACGTGGTCCATGTTATGTTACCATCCATGGTAGGAACAAGACAGTCATGGTACGTGGTCCATGTTATGTTACCATCCATGGTAGGACCAAGACAGTCATGGTACGTGGTCCATGTTATGTTACCATCCATGGTAGGAACAAGACAGTCATGGTACGTGGTCCATGTTATTTTACCATCCATGGTAGGAACAAGACAGTCATGGTACGTGGTCCATGTTATGTTACCATCCATGGTAGGAACAAGACAGTCATGGTACGTGGTCCATGTTATGTTACCATCCATGGTAGGAACAAGACAGTAATGGTACGTGATCCATGTTATGTTACCATCCATGGTATGAACAAGACAGTAATGGTACGTGGTCCATGTTATGTTACCATCCATGGTAGGAACAAGACAGTAATGGTACGTGGTCCATGTTATGTTACCATCCATGGATGGAACAAGACAGTCATGGTACGTGGTCCATGTTATGTTACCATCCATGGTAGGAACAAGACAGTCATGGTACGTGGTCCATGTTATGTTACCATCCATGGTAGGAACAAGACAGTAATGGTACGTGGTCTATGTTATGTTGCCATCCATGGTAGGAACAAGACAGTCATGGTACGTGGTCCATGTTATGTTACCATCCATGGTAGGAACAAGACAGTAATGGTACGTGGTCTATGTTATGTTGCCATCCATGGTAGGAACAAGACAGTCATGGTACGTGGTCCATGTTATGTTACCATCCATGGTAGGAACAAGACAGTCATGGTACGTGGTCCATGTTATGTTACCATCCATGGTAGGAACAAGACAGTCATGGTACGTGGTCCATGTTATGTTGCCATCCATGGTAGGAACAAGACAGTCATGGTACGTGGTCCATGTTATGTTACCATCCATGGTAGGAACAAGACAGTAATGGTACGTGGTCTATGTTATGTTGCCACTGGAGTGCATCACAAAGGCTACACAGTCCTCCACTAACCACTGGATGCATCACAAAGGCTCACAGACCTCCCACTAACCACTGGAGTGATCACAAAGGCTACACAGACCTCCCACTAACCACTGCACTGCATCACAAAGCTACACAGTCCTCCCACTAACCACTGCACTGCATCACAAAGGCTACACAGTCCTCCCACTAACCACTGCACTGCATCACAAAGGGTACACAGTCCTCCTACTAACCACTGCACTGCACCACAAAGGCTACACAGTCCTCCCACTAACCACTGCACTGCATCACAAAGGCTACACAGTCCTCCCACTAACCACTGCACTGCATCACAAAGGCTACACAGTCCTCCCACTAACCACTGCACTGCATCACAAAGGTTACACAGACCTCCCACTAACCACTGGAGTGCATCACAAAGACTACACAGTCCTCCCACTAACCACTGGAGTGCATCACAAAGAATACACAGTTCTCCCACTAACCACTGGAGTGCATCACAAAGGCTACACAGTCCTCCCACTAACCACTGCACTGCATCACAAAGGCTACACAGACCTCCCACTAACCACTGGAGTGCATCACAAAGACTACACAGTCCTCCCACTAACCACTGGAGTGCATCACAAAAGCTACACAGTCCTCCCACTAACCACTGGAGTGCATCACAAAGGCTACACAGACCTCCCACTAACCACTGGAGTGCATCACAAAGGCTACACAGTCCTCCCACTAACCACTGCACTGCATCACAAAGGCTACACAGTCCTCCCACTAACCACTGCACTGCATCACAAAGGCTACACAGTCCTCCCACTAACCACTGCACTGCATCACAAAGGCTACACAGTCCTCCCACTAACCACTGCACTGCATCACAAAGGCTACACAGACCTCCCACTAACCACTGCACTGCATCACAAAGACTACACAGTCCTCCCACTAACCACTGCACTGCATCACAAAGGCTACACAGTCCTCCCACTAACCACTGCACTGCATCACAAAGGCTACACAGTCCTCCCACTAACCACTGCACTGCATCACAAAGGCTACACAGACCTCCCACTAACCACTGCACTGCATCACAAAGGCTACACAGACCTCCCACTAACCACTGGAGTGCATCACAAAGACTACACAGTCCTCCCACTAACCACTGGAGTGCATCACAAAAGCTACACAGTCCTCCCACTAACCACTGGAGTGCATCACAAAGGCTACACAGACCTCCCACTAACCACTGGAGTGCATCACAAAGGCTACACAGTCCTCCCACTAACCACTGCACTGCATCACAAAGGCTACACAGTCCTCCCACTAACCACTGCACTGCATCACAAAGGCTACACAGTCCTCCCACTAACCACTGCACTGCATCACAAAGGCTACACAGTCCTCCCACTAACCACTGCACTGCATCACAAAGGCTACACAGTCCTCCACCTAACCACTGCACTGCATCACAAAGGCTACACAGTCCTCCCACTAACCACTGCACTGCATCACAAAGGCTACACAGACCTCCCACTAACCACTGCACTGCATCACAAAGGCTACACAGTCCTCCCACTAACCACTGCACTGCATCACAAAGGCTACACAGTCCTCCCACTAACCACTGCACTGCATCACAAAGGCTACACAGACCTCCCACTAACCACCATGCATACAGTCAGACTCCACAACCAGCCGCTCAAGGCACAGACCTCCCACTAACCACCGTACAGGTAATGCTATTAAAAATAAAAACTTGATCCTGCAACAAGTTGAGTCTTGAAGGTGACTGGCGTCTGATTCAACAATGTGCCATTGCATATGTATAGTTATTTGACACGAGAAATATTTTCGCAGTTATTTTAAATGGTGATTTTTTTACACACAAACACACACACACACTCACATATATAAACACAAACATACACTACTAACACACAGAAAAGGAATAAAGCTCATGATGCAGGAAGAGTGACCTAGTAGCGACCAGTGAAGACCCGAGGCCAGGAGCTGTGATTCGACCCTTGCAACCACAACAACTAGGTGAGTACACACATATATACTATATATATATATATATATATATATATATATATATATATATATATATATATATATATATATATATATATATATATATATTATTAGGATTGCTGGTGTCTTTTTTCTGTCTCATAAACATGCAAGATTTCAGGTACATCTTGCTACTTCTACTTACACTTAGATCACACTACACATTCATGTACAAGCATATATATACTCACCCCTCTGGGTTTTCTTCTAATTTTTTACTAGTTCTTGTTCTTATTTCCTCTTATCTCCATGGGGAAGTGGAATAGAATTCTATCTCCGTAAGCCATGCGTGTCGTAAGAGGCGACTAAAATGCTGGGAGCAAGGGGCTAGTAACCCCTTCTCCTGTATATATTACTAAATGTAAAAGGAGAAACTTTCGTTTTTCCTTTTGGGCCACCCTGCCTCGGTGGTAAACGGCCGACGTGTTGAAAGAAGAAAGATATATATATATATATATATATATATATATATATATATATATATATATATATATATATATATATATATATATAATATATAGGATGGGGTCCACCTCTAGTGCAAATTGTGGGACCCATAGCCTCGGAGAAGTGGATAAAAGGCTTCAAGGAAGAATATTTGGATTTCTTTCTGAAGCCATTTGAATATTCCACTTCTCCTACCACCCATCCTATATACACACATACATGCATATAAATGCTTTATTAATAGACAGAATACATTTATAGAAAACACAAACATGAATACAATGGTACAATATGTCAAAGATTATGAATCTCCTCCAGTTCCTCCGAAGCCGGACGCGAGCCAAGTATGCAGCATGCGTTTCCCCTCTGGATGGCCATGCTGAGACGCTGGAACATGAACGTGGCTGACCTTGGGTCCCTGGTGGTGTCGATGAGTTTGGAACCCAGTTCTTTAAGGAAACGTGTTGCATTTTTTCCCCACGCTCCCAAGGTCTCTGATCCCACTGGGACAAATTTATACTTTTGGCTTATGTCCCTGTACTTGCCGATCTTGTACTCCTCTCTGTGGTCAGCAGCTCCTCCCTGTCGCCCAACACTGTGATGGATGTAGGTGTCAGCCAGTGTCGACACACAGGTATAATCCCATGCTAAGAGCTTGCCATTCTTCCAAGGATAGATGGTGATCCCGTCGGGGCGGTTTGCTGGGTTGTGGGCGTTGTTGGCTGCTAGTGATCGAGGCTCTCTCTCGGCTGGGTATCCAGCTGTAGCAAGGGTTCTCTTTATGATGTCGTTGACCTCATTGTGTCTTGCATGCCAACCCTTGGTTTTAGAATAGTTAAGACCATGTAGACCATATTGGTCGGCTTGCGCATCGCTGCAAATACACGTATATTCCGTGTGAATAGGGGCAGCAAGGCGCAGAGCCACTGCAATACGAAGGGTCTTAGGGTCCAGGCGTGTTCCCATTGCCGAAATGGGAACTGTTTGGAGGAAGTCCCCAGAGTGAGGTGCACTCACAGCTAGGAGACGGGCAGTCTTCCTGTCTGATGTAACAGCCCTGAGCATATTGACAAGTATCTTTTCAGCGATGGGGCCGTCCCAGCTTGACTGTTTGTAGGCCAGTTCTTCACTAGGTTTTGGTGTTGGAGCAGCAAGAGTCTCCCATTCAGTGATGGCACTGGTGTAGCTAGGGTCCTGTATTCCTGCTGAATCACTGAGGTTGTCTGGAAGAATTTGTTTTATTAGCTCATTTGATGCTATTGAAGAGGATAAGAAGGCTGGTAGGGCAATCTGGGAGGATTTGCGTACTCCCAGCCCCCCAAGTCTGACTGGAAGTGAGGCTTGCAACCACTGTCCATCATCGAGGGAAAGATTCAATACACTCTCTAGCATGGTCTTGAGGAGAGAGTCGTATTCCTCGAGTTTCGGGCTGTTGAAGGCTGGGAAGCATCTCAGGAAGTATGTAAGTTTTGGGATTAAACAGGCACCTGGTGAGTAAGTAGAAGGCATCATGTGTATCGATGTCTTTCATCCTACCTTCCATCGTCCTGAGGTCGGAGATTTATTTTTCCAGGACCAGATCGATGGCATTGGGCCCAAGAGGAGCACCAAGGAGAGTGCTGTTGGCTGGATCGATGGCTCGTGCCCCTGGTAAAACAGCCCTAATGTCCTGGATCATCTGTGGATTGGTGGAAACTATCTCACATTTGGTGGGGTTTAAAGATAGGCCCAGGCTACCTACCATATCTTTAATTTTCCTGATGTCTCCTAGGAGAGATTGTGCAGTGCCAGCTAGGGTGCCATCATCCAAGAACCAGATATTGAGCTCACTGGACAATGCTTCTGTGACATCCTTGATGGCTAGACAGAATAGAAAGGGAGCAAGAGGGTTTCCCTGTTGCACACCCTCACACGAGTCAATTTCATGGTCCCCAAACAAAAGTTTAGAAGCCACACTGTAACACGATTCTATGAAAGGATAGAGGGAAGAAAAGTGCCTAGAAACTGCTTGGAGAGCAGCATTCCTTCTGACTGAGTTGAAAGCATTGGCAAAGTCCAATTTGATTAAGGCTTTTTCATTGGACATGTTGTTGATGTATACTCGTGCTGCGTGGGCAGCTTCTTCACAGCCTTGTTGAACACCAAAACCGAGCTGAGTTGGTTTCAACATTGAGGCAGCATCTTGACTCACCATTCGTACTGCAGCCTTGGCAACTAGGCGCCGAAGGGTGTTGCCCACTGCAATGGGCCTGATTCCTCCATCCTTTTTCCGGAGGGCACACAGTGAGGCACCAAAGAAAAGGGGTCTAATGGCCTGTGGGACACTACCAGCCAGGCACCCATTGGAAAATTTGGTGTGTGTGTGTGTGTGTGTGTGTGTGTGTGTGTGTTGTGTGAGTGTGTGTAAAACAACCAGTGAAAAAATAGTGAAATTCCAAGCGCTTTCGTGATTTCATTATTCTGCATATTGTGATACCACCTGTTTACTGTGATCTTATTGCATATATATATATATATATATATATATATATATATATATATATATATATATATATATATATATATATATATATATATATATATATATATATATATTAGGACATCAGCATATTTATAAGGCTGAGATATAACCTCACATATGACCTGATACCTGACCCAGCGTGGGAGTGTAGTGAAACATCTGACAGGTCACATGTCAGGTACAATTTATGAGTGACATGTCAGGCATAGCTTAAATTCCTTGCAAATCCTATTAATTATAAATGAATAGAATTTATATAACCCTGAACTAATATTCATATTAAAATAAATACTATTTTTTTATGAAACTTTATTCGATTATATTTCTCTCAACCATGGACCCGCTGGAAAGAAATGTCATCGACAGGTGTTACTTCAGACAGGTGTTACTACGGACAATTGTTTTTAAGACAGTGGTCATTTCAGACATATTTTTTAAGACAGGTGTTATTTCTGACCGATGTTACTTCAAACAAGTATTACTTCAGACAGGTGTTACTTGAAACAGATGTTTTTAATGCAGGTGTTATTTCCGACATTTTTAGACAGGCGTTAGTTCAGACATTTTTTATTATTATTATAATCAAAAGAAGCGCTAAACCACCAGACATTTTTTAGACTGATGTTATTTCAGACAGATGCTATTTCAGATATATTTTTTTAAAACGTGTGTTTTTATGTAAGTGTTATTCCAGACAGATTTTGTTTAACACAGATGTTACTTCAGACAGGTGTTACTTCAGACAGGTGTTACTTCAGACAGGTGTTACTTCAGACAGGTGTTACTTCAGACAGGTGTTACTTCAGACAGGTGTTACTTCAGACAGATGTTACTTCAGACAGATGTTGGCAAGGCAGACTCACAAAGGCAAGGATTCACATTAATAAAAGCTAAGGGGTCACGTAGCTCTGTAGAAGAACCATACAGTTTGCAACGGGAAGGATCCTATTTCGATTCCAGGTCCGAGCGAAACGTGCATAGGTAAGTTATTTGCTTACTTACTGTCTAGCAATAACTGGCAACTCAAATCTTGTGTTCGGAGGTGTTGAACTGACTGTGACTTCCTCCTCATAATTGTATCTAGTTCCTTTATTAAATATTATAAACCTCTCAGTGCTACTTTTTCTCTCCTGTAGCACAGTTTTTCATATTAAATATAAAGAAAAAATTGAGTTTTTTATCGTCATTTCTCTACGCAAAACAGAAACAACACTTAATATAATTTTTCCACCTGACTTCCTATATCATATATAATTCTTTGTATACTATAAAGAAAATGAGCTGAATAACAGACTGTTAAAAGTTGTGTATTGTTAATATATTATAAATGTTCAAATAATCGTTATATATATATATATATATATATATATATATATATATATATATATATATATATATATATATATATATATATATATATATATATATATATACTCCTTTAAGAACAGTCAAAAAATGTTTCTATTTTGATACGACTTTGTTTATAGAGGGAAGGCGGCAGGTAGCAACATGTTTACTGTGTTTCTTGTTACTTACGATGAGAGTCATTCTAAGTGAGGCACCAGCATGGTCTCGACACCTTAGAGACTACAAGAAGCACTCTGAGATGAACACTGACCTGAAGGAGACGAGGAGGAGAGTGTGTGCGAGAAACAGACTGGACAAACTTGTGGCGTAGTTGAGTCCTGTGTTCACACTAACATTACTAAGCATCACCCACCCACTCACCCACCTGGTGACCTTCACTCTCTCCTCCTCCTCTTTGCCCTCCTCACCTACTTCTTTTTTTCACCTCCTCCTCCTCCCTTATATCCAGTTATTAATTTCTCTCGCTCACAGATTCTTGCTTTAAGAGATTAATTGCATGGAGAGAGAGGGGACGAGAGTCGAACAGAGGTTATCATTATTTCTTGAGTTGAATTAATTCTCTTAATATTTGTATTTTCAGCACCAACGTGTGTGTGCGTCAGTACTCTTGAAACGCTTGTTGGGGGTCAAGCTCTAGCACATGGGCTCTGCCTGCTAATCATCAGATATCGTAGTACTTGAGTACATGTCATGTACAGCTGTATTACTGAATACAAACATAGTTCGCAACGGGAGGTTCAACTCCGTTTACCTTAACTACGAGCTTTTCAGCGTTCAGGTCCCAAATATGAATGTTTTTTAAAGATACATATTAAAAAAAGTTCTTAAGTCAGCACCAGGACACAGTAGCATGGGAAGGACACACTGGTGACACAGTAACAAGTATACTATTTAGCAGTAACACGGTGTAAGTGTTGGGAGTGTCAGCGTCAGCAAGCAGTTCAGCGCTAAACTTCAACGGTATATATCCCAACTTTTAGCTCAGGGAGGGTCTAGTTCATAGGCAATAATTTAACGACGGTTCCTTGGTGCTGTTGAAGACTCCTCAAACTGCAGCAGCAGTAAACTATTTGGTGATTTCTGTGTGGGTTAAATAGTGATTGTTTTCAACTCGTCCGACATTAGAAACTCAAATCCTGAGGATTAAGAATTAGACACATGTACACCAACCTGGGTATCTATATTTGAAGATGTTTCGCCAACCAGTATTCAAATAAAGATATCCAGGTGTTGCACATGTGTCTCACACCTCATCTTGTCGCTATTGTATACCATTATTATCAAAAAAGATAAGTATGCTTCCTAGATTACTTCACTCAAGATGTTGATCAAGGTTTTGTTCATCAAAATGTCTAACCAGCGAGTCCACCTGACTCATCACCTTCGTAAAAGTTAGTTAGCAAGAGAGCGGTGGAGCTTCCATGGCAACACTACCAAAAACTACCGATTCTCATGAAATTTCCCGTCATTTCAACAATTTCCTTATTTCTTTGCAATCCTGTTATTACGATTTCGCGAGTCTTAATACTTGGTACTTCCTTGTCTCGCATATTGTACTCTGGTACTTCATCAGATCCACAATTACTTGTGTTCATCAACAGATTCGAAGTTTGTACTTTCGAAATAATTGCCTATAATAGTGTGTCGTCTTGGGCACCTCACGAGGCTCACACCCTCTTTCACAATGGCTCCTAATTACGTTAATATGTGATAATAATCAGACGGTGTGAGCATTCCTACATTTTTATCAGTGTGTAGATCTACATTAGGATCTGCTGCAGACTGTTGTAGTTGTACCTGAGTGTCGTTCAGCATCAGCAGAAACAGCAGCAGCAGCAGCAGCAGCAGCAGCAACATCAGCAGCAGCAGCAGCAGCAGCATCAGCATCATCAGCAGCAGCAACATCAGCAACAGCAGCAGCAGCTGCTGCCGCCAGGGTTGCTATTCGCACGATAATTATCATAAATGTAAGATAATTTTACCTTTGGTACAATATACGATACCTTTAGCTATTATCGTACGGCGTGTACGCTAATTTCGGGTTTCAGATCCTCCAAAATATTACTTTTTCTTAAAATACAATTTCTGACATAATAAGCAAAATCGAATTGCACGAAAACAGAATTAATATTGATTTGAGAAAATGTGAAAGTCTGTTGATAATTTCCCATAAAGTAGCCACTTATACATGTGTACCACATGTTGCAGACGTGTTCAAAACGAAATAATTTCACGATTCTATGAAGTAGAATTGTCCTCTGTTACTAGTTAGTATGGTCCAAGTTGGACTGAAACGTTATCATAATTTTCAGTCTTCTATTGCGGGTTATTTGTCAATTATTCTAGTCACGGTTTTGTGATTTTTTTTTATTCTAAAAAAGTAGGCCTAGTTATGGACAAGGCAGCGGGGGCGTTGACCCCTGGAACACCCTCCACGTAGAATAAGTGTCAAACTTGTTATTGACATGTTCCATGATATTACCGGATTGGTTACGTTAAATGTGTCAATATTTTCATGATTTTCTATTTAAATCACAACGCTTATATTAAAAAAAAAAAAAAGATTTCACATACAATAAGTAAAATCTGATACAGTGACTTCATGTGTAAGAATACCATAATGTGCCAGAAGAACACCTCTGTGAACTGCTTTGACATTACACAAATAGTCCGAATTTGGACTATTTACAAAGTCACATTAACACAAAAGAGTGAGGGAGCCAGTATATAGAGGCGAGGGGGACAGGGGCGGGATCAAGAGAGGAAGAAAAAGAAGTGTTAGCGGTGATGCTGGTAGTGTTAGTGGTGATGCTGGTAGTGTTAGTGGTGATGCTGGTAGTGTTAGTGGTGATGCTGGTAGTGTTAGTGGTGATGCTGGTAGTGCTAGTGGTGATGCTGGTATTGTTAGCGGTGATGCTGGTATTGTTAGTGGTGATGCTGGTAGTGTTAGTGGTGATGCTGGTAGTGTTAGCGGTGATGCTGGTAGTGTTAGTGGTGATGCTGGTAGTGTTAGTGGTGATGCTGGTAGTGTTAGTGGTGATGCTGGTAGTGTTAGTGGTGATGCTGGTAGTGTTAGTGGTGATGCTGGTATTGTTAGCGGTGATGCTGGTAGTGTTAGTGGTGATGCTGGTAGTGTTAGTGGTGATGCTGGTAGTGTTAGTGGTGATGCTGGTAGTGTTAGTGGTGATGCTGGTAGTGTTAGTGGTGATGCTGGTAGTGTTAGTGGTGATGCTGGTAGTGCTAGTGGTGATGCTGGTATTGTTAGCGGTGATGCTGGTATTGTTAGTGGTGATGCTGGTAGTGTTAGTGGTGATGCTGGTAGTGTTAGCGGTGATGCTGGTAGTGTTAGTGGTGATGCTGGTAGTGTTAGTGGTGATGCTGGTAGTGTTAGCGGTGATGCTGGTAGTGTTAGTGGTGATGCTGGTAGTGTTAGTGGTGATGCTGGTAGTGTTAGTGGTGATGCTGGTAGTGTTAGTGGTGATGCTGGTAGTGTTAGTGGTGATGCTGGTAGTGCTAGTGGTGATGCTGGTAGTGTTAGTAGTGATGCTGGTAGTGTTAGTGGTTGTCAAGGTTCACGTAGTCCTATCAGACCCTCAGAGTATATTTGATAAGGCTAGTTCCTCCTTATGGAAAGGAAAAAAGATAGAAAAATAAATAGTAACATAATAAGATAATCAGTTTTATTAATAAGTAAAATTAGTAAAGAATATTAAACACTTAAACATGAAATTAATTCTACTTGAAGCAAAAATGAAATATACAAGTAATTAGTGATTCAATGCTAATATGTACACTGACGTAGTGGAGATTCTGACGACCAGAGGTTGACTGGGATTCTCTGACCACCACGACACTTGTGAAGCAGTAATAATGACAGGAATAATTTGGAGAATAAAACCCTAAATGAAAGTATAGCTCTTATTGAAACTAACTTAACCCAAACATAATAATTTATACAGGAGTGGAACGAATACTTACAGATTTGATGGAAGCCACAAGTCAAGTGACTGACCACAGGTCGGAGACTCACTCGTCACCTCCCACCGGGTGCAGCAGGGCGGGGGTCGGAGACTCACTCGTCACCTCCCACCGGGTGCAGCAGGGCGGGGGTCGGAGACTCACTCGTCACCTCCCACCGGGTGCAACAGGGCGGGGGTCGGAGACTCACTCGTCACCTCCCACCGGGTGCAACAGGGCGGGGGTCGGAGACACACTCGTCACCTCCCACCGGGTGCAGCAGGGCGGGGGTCGGAGACACACTCGTCACCTCCCACCGGGTGCAGCAGGGCGGGGGTCGGAGACACACTCGTCACCTCCCACCGGGTGCAGCAGGGCGGGGGTCGGAGACACTCGTCACCTCCCACCGGGTGCAGCAGGGCGGGGGGGTCGTGAGAGCACACTCGTCACCTCCCACCGAGTGCAGCAGGGCGGGGGTCGGACACACTCGTCACCTCCCACCGGGTGCAGCAGGGCGGGGGTCGGACACACTCGTCACCTCCCACCGGGTGCAGCAGGGCGGGGGAAGGGTAGAGGGAACAATGCAGCCACCCTAACTGAACAAGCATACAGCCACCAACACCATTCATACTACCACCACTCATATCTAATGAAACCATACCACGGTTCGAACCGCGGGTTCGAACCCCACCCGTGGTATGGTTTGTTTGCAATCGTGTCATTACGATTTCGTGAGTCATATCTAATGAACTTTTCCCCTAGCAGTGGTCCAAGTCAGGGCGAAACGTCGTCATAAGTTTCTCCTACGTGCGGGTTATTTGTGTATTGTTCAAGTGATCGTATTGCGGCTCTTTGTTCTCTGCTTTGACATGACAGAGATGATCTAATATTAATCAAAGTACGTTACCGCGTCAGTGCGTCGGAATTGTATTGGTCGACACTTAGAATCAATGGTTCTTGACGGGGGTCAGGAAGGTTTTCACCGATCGACGTGGTAATTTGACAGCTCTTTGGCGTCTCAAGTTACCGTATTACCAAAAGAGGAAAAGCTGGCCTTAGTGATATACTTATAAGTGAAAGGTAGGCTGTGTGATATAGGCCTATATGTACTGGAATTAATCCTATGTTTGGTTTACGCTGATATGCAAATAATGTGGCTTGTATCGAAGTTAGTTTTTTCTTTTAATTATTTAGAACAGCTCTAATGCAAATGGTTGTCAGAAATAATAATTTAGAGCAGTTTAAACATCAGCTTATTATATAATATTTTTTTTACGATGAACTGGATAGAAAAAAAGAGCACTACGATAATTCTGTTAAAAAAAATGAGTCTGGGAACGTGAATGTTGTTGCTGCTGCAGGTGCCACTGCCGCTCCCGCTGCTGCTGCTGCTGCTGCTGCTTCAGTGTGCCACCAGCTGTCTGTGAGGGCGCACGCTACCAGCTCCTTCCAGCGTCTCTCGCACGCTTTCTCCCCCATCGTGTGTGCGCGCGCGCGTGTGTGTGTGGGCTCCCTGGAAAACTTTGAAAAAAATCTAGTTAGTGCCTCATTAAAATTAACCGTCGCGACGGTATATATTTTGATTGCCCTTTCTCAACACAATCGTTATCAAAGAAAAGTGCGACCGATACGTTAGTGTTGCGAGGTAGTGTTGTGACTGATGAGCGCCGGAGTGAGGAACACCTCTCCGAGGACACGTGTCGCCACCTCCAGAGGGCAATGCTGTATTTCTGCCTCACCTCTGCACTCGTCCTCCTCACCTGTATGTATTCATGTGTATCATGTGTGTAGATACATGGTTCAGAGGAGACATGTGATGCACCTGGGTGTCGTTACGGAGGGACTGATTACTTCACACTCCTTCCGATCTTCAACCATTTCTACTTCGTATTGGACTGACGAAGCCACTGTGTGGCGAAACGTTTCCACAGTAAAGATACCCAAGTGTTGTACATGTGTCTAATTTATCACGGATCACGTTTCCATATATTATGTATCCAGGTATTATGCATACGTACAATGTTTACCTTCTTGGGGATTGAACTCGAAATTACCTCCCCACTTCAACCCTCTCCGGTGTATAGTCTATCCATGGGACTGACAAAAACATCAATGGCTGGGCGAAACGTCTTCTTAATAAAGATATTCCCGGGTGTTGATGAATAAGACACATATGCAACACTTGGATACCTCTTATTGCCTAAACGTTTCGCCTGCACGGAAGGCTTCTTCAGTCGAATACAACACCTGAGACGGTAGAGGAAGCAGTCTTGACCTAGGTGTTACACATGTGTCTTATGCATCAACTCGTGGGTTACTGTATGCTATTAATGCTGTCTCCCTCATAGGTGCGGAGCTGGACGAGGCCCTAACCAAGTTTGGTCACATATTTGCTGGTCACATATTTGCCAATCACATATTTACCGGTCACATATTTGCCAGTCACATATTTGTCGGTCACATATTTGCCAGTCATATATTTGCCAGTCTCATATGTGCCGGTCACATATTTGCCGGTCACATATTTGCCGGTCACATATGTGCCGGTCACATATGTGCCGGTCACATATTTGCCGGTCACATATTTGCCAGTCACATATTTGCCAGTGACATATTTGCCAGTCTCATATGTGCCGGTCACATATTTGCCGGTCACATATGGGCAAGTCACATATTTGCCGGTCACATATTTGCCGGTCACATATTTGCCGGTCACATATTTGCCAGTCACATATTTGCCAGTCACATATTTGCTGGGCACATATGTGCCGGTCACACATTTGCCAGCCACATAAATACCAGTCACATATTTGCCAGTCACATATTTGCCAGTCACATATTTGCCAGTCACATATTTGTCGGTCACATATTTGGTTAAGGACACATCAAACCGACACTTACGGTCATTTTCATAATATGGAAACGTTTCGGGTGGGTCTTTAACCACAACTTGTCGGCATTACAGGCCAGTTCCCTTTTTTTCACTCACGACTTGATTTAGGCCCGTCAGAGAGGCCTAAAATTCCACCATCTGTTGCGCCAGTTCACACATTTCGAGCTCTCGACGCACTTCTGGGGGTCGAAAATTAGCAGGCGCACTTGGTGTGTGACGCGGTTAGGCTTCAAGTGAGGCGGAACCCATACACGTTGCCTGACTAGCTTTTGTTGGGACTACGTTTCGCTCCGCGTAGAGCTCTTGTCAGTCTTGTTTCGCTCCGTGTAGAGCTTTATCAGGTATTGTTTCGCTTTGGGAAGAGCTTTATCAAGTCGTGTTTCGTTATGTTGAAAGCTTTACCAAGTGATGTTTCTCTATGTGCAGAACTTTATGGTATAAGTATTGCTTTGTGTACGGCTTCATTATATATTGATAAAGATCGACACAGAGCGAAACGTTGCCCAAACAAAAGATGGTTACGCAGCATGGCCGGCACACACCATGTGTATGTCGGAGGTGTCGACGCTGTCTTCCCCGGGGCGCACCCAGGTATCCAAGCTCACGCTCCGTAACTTCCCCCGACGGATTTAGCACTTGACCATAGCTAAAATAATAATATTATTAATAAGGATAGCGTAGAGCAAAGAGATGTTCGTCTGTCAGCCTCGAACACTGTCTTACTGCATGAGTGTATATACACCCATCGGTGAATATTCTGTGTTGAGAGACATGAAAGAATTATGTTGCGAGTGTTCGGCATGGCAATGTGTTGCTTTAACCTAACTTATGCTACGCTAGATGGATGATAATTTGGTGGGTCGCAGGTGGTTGTTGTATCATAGGCGCTTGTGTTTGTCATAGGCAGTGATATATATATATATTTTTGCTCAGTAAGATATCGTTTGGACGTGTAGACGCCGCGTTACTTGTTATCGTAGGTTACCTTGGCTGCGTGCGAAGGTAATAGTTTAACTGGCAATGTAGATAACAAGAGTAATATAAATGGTGAAAAGACATGACTGCAGAGAGGGAATTTATAGAGACGTGTTGTTGTGTGTGGAGAGGCTGCTTCATGCTGCCTCTTCATTGATTGAAGAAGTCTGTCCACAGGCGAAATGTCTCAGTAGAGTTCCTCTCTGCTTTTGCGTTATTCGTCTCCAGTAACGTAAATAAAACGAGCTTGGTACCTAGGTGAACCACACCTCACTAATGAGTCACCACTGTGATAATATTTCCATATGTTTATTTTAAATAAAAGGTTTATTAAAATCTACACGTTAAGGCACTTTTATTCTCTTCATTTCAATTTTTGTTGGCAAATTTAATTTTTTTAAAAATGCTGGAACAAGTGGGAATACCCCACGCAAAATGGTTAATGGCAAAAACAGAAAGTACCAAAATTGGGCCAAAATACCACTGTAGAAAATCTTCATATATGATAACACAGCGATTGATCACAGGTGACGTGAAGATATTCATGGCTTCAAACATGAACCTAGAAACACCCTCCTGGAACACTACACAAGACGTGAGCAGGTCTGTCTACCTGGGGAAGTGTTCTGGGGGGTGAACGCCCCCGCGGCCTGGTCCATGACCAGGGGGAAAAAACTAAACATCTGGCTCCGTGACACTCCAGACTTGAGGCTGAGCCCAGAGTTCACTGTCATGACACACCAGACGCTGTCAGTGTCACTGCGTCACTTCATCGTAACATCACTGACAATACAATGATAGAATGTAGCCAGAAAGTATGACCAGCGTCATGGCGGACGGAACGTTCATCAATAAAATGCCGTAACCTCCACATTGTATTTTATTTACATACTACTTGAGGTCACGGCTCTGATACTTCCCTATTAACTTGTACCAACCTAAAACCCATCTATGAAGGAAAGCAGTGTTCTACATCTATGAAGGAAAGCAGTGTTCTACATCTATGAAGGAAAGCAGTGTTCTACATCTATGAAGGAAAGCAGTGTTCTACATCTATGAAGGAAAGCAGTGTTCTACATTTATGAAGGAAAGCAGTGTTCTACATCTATGAAGGAAAGCAGTGTTCTACATCTATGAAGGAAAGCAGTGTTCTACATCTATGAAGGAAAGCAGTTTTCTATAAATTCTTACAGTCAAGGTATCAGCTCCACAGAGCTGCGTGGAACTCACACATTTCTCGGTTAAACACACACACATACACACACACACACATACAATAGGCCTAGTGTCTAATCAACATGTGCCTAGGACAAAATGGTAACTAACACACAACCGTCTATCCCATTTCGAAATAATGACTATCCCCTAGCCCCCAAAAATAGTTTGAAAACACAAAAAACACTAATGATTAATTCATCGGTCTTCTATAAATATTTATAGAAGACCGATGAATTACACTGAATAAATAACACATAAATGAAAAACAATGACAAATGTTAGGCACACATACAATAAAAATACTACTCGTCAAAGGGAATTTCGACCAAAAGTTACTGAGTAAGCAGACTGGTGGTCGTGTTAGCAGATGAACCACTAATTACTACTCTTAATATTACCTCTTGCTGTCTACTGCTGGTGATACATGATTGAAACATGTAGTGTTGGACACAGTAGCCAGTAAGAGTCATCACGAGTCTCGGGTGAGGTGTATTATTATTAAAGTTAAGTTGATGTGGGCAAGAGCTGTAGCATGTCACAAGAGCTGTAGCATGTCACAAGAGCTGTAGCGTGTCACAAGAGCTGTAGCGTGTCACAAGAGCTGTAACCTGTCACATGAGCTGTAACCTGTCACAAGAGCTGTAACCTGTCACAAGAGCTGTAGCATGTCACAAGAGCTGTAGCGTGTCACAAGAGCTGTAGCGTGTCACAAGAGCTGTAGCGTGTCACAAGAGCTGTAACCTGTCACATGAGCTGTAACCTGTCACAAGAGCTGTAACCTGTCACAAGAGCTGTAACCTGTCACAAGAGCTGTAACCTGTCACAAGAGCTGTAACCTGTCACAAGAGCTGTAACCTGTCACAAGAGCTGTAACCTGTCACAAGAGCTGTAACCTGTCACAAGAGCTGTAACCTGTCACAAGAGCTGTAACCTGTCACAAGAGCTGTAACCTGTCACAAGAGCTCCATGCGCAAGTACCCGTCTACATTTTCCTCCCTCACCTGTGTACATTTTCCTCACTTACCTGTGTACATTTTCCTCACCTGTGTACATTTTCCTCACTCACCTGTGTACATTTTCCTCACTCACCTGTGTACATTTTCCTCACTCACCTGTGTACATTTTCCTCACTCACCTGTGTACATTTTCCTCACTCACCTGTGTACATTTTCCTCACTCACCTGTGTACATTTTCCTCACTCACCTGTGTACATTTTCCTCACTCACCTGTGTACATTTTCCTCACTCACCTGTGTACATTTTCCTCACTCACCTGTGTACATTTTCCTCACTCACCTGTGTACATTTTCCTCACTCACCTGTGTACATTTTCCTCACTCACCTGTGTACATTTTCCTCACTCACCTGTGTACATTTTCCTCACTCACCTGTGTACATTTTCCTCACTCACCTGTGTACATTTTCCTCACTCACCTGTGTACATTTTCCTCACTCACCTGTGTACATTTTCCTCACTCACCTGTGTACATTTTCCTCACGTTAAATGACTGTCAGCTCCCTTGATGCTCGGACATGATATATTATGAAGTATGCCAAGCGTAGTATAAGATGTAATATATCCTCAAGATGGGAGCTAGAGGGTGAACATATTTGTCTGGAAGTATAATCAGATATATTCAGCCTTTTGTATAAAATAGTGTAGACAGATTTCGATACCAGAAATAAAAATTCTTTATTCCATTATTAAGGGTAACACCGAGGCGAAGAACGACGTAAACAAAAAAGACTAGGGAAGAAAAAACACTAATCTGAACATAAATTTTACTCCCTGTTTCTGATAATGTGTGATAAGACATTCATTATAACAATGTTTTATTTTGTTGTTGTTGACGATTCCAGGACCTGGAAGACAGAGTTAAATACAACTCCTGAAAATGAGATTTTGACTAACCTGAACTGAGTTGGGTCTTACTGGTGATAGCACTGAACAACAGACTTGTACCTTATTTAAGGCAATCTTATTTTGGTCTTGCTTCAAGGAGGATGACATAACGTGAGGGAAGGATTTTTGATTCAAGGAACCGAAGCTGATCTTCCCCGTCTAGAATGAAACGTAATTGTCTGGGATAAGTTACCAAAAACCCGCTTCTAGTAGAGAAACAATCTAACGACGTTTCGGTCCATCTTGGATCAGTGTCACGTCAAAACTGACTTTGAAGGACCGAAACGTCGTCATAACTTTCTTCTCATAAGTGAGGGATTTTGGTGAATGGAAACTTGAACGGTTCCCGTTGCCCACTTGCTGTCTGACCCTAACACACCAAGTTGCCAACAATAACAATGAACATTTTTACCCAACAACTGACTATAAAATCGTGGAGGGTACATAGACACATCCTATAAGCCGCGAGACTTTAAAAGAATTATTTAGTGTACGGATTTGAGCATTCCACTAACAGTCTGTTAATTACACGGTCGTGTATAATGGAGTGTTGACTATATAGCAGGTGTGTAACGCTAAATGAATTTTTCACAGCCGGGTTATATTGCAATTTAAATTACGCTGGTGTTTATTGTGTGATGAAAGTACGAGTTTGTAATTGAGTAGCGAGAGGGAGAGAAAAAAAGGGATGGAGAGGCAGTAAGACTTATTATTTACTGTTTTTTTTTGAGTTGGATGAGCTTTTTTTTTTTTTCATTCTGAGCGAATTTTTTTTTCACTTGCAGTTAAAAACAAGCAAACAACATATTAACATATGTGGCCTTTTTTTGCACTGATTCAAAGGATATTTGATTTTTTTGTTATGTAAAAAAAAGAATATTTGACTTTTTTTTTTTTTTTTTTGGTTATGATTCAAAGTGTGTTTGACCTTTACTCCGTTCATTGTTGACTTTCCAGGAACTTTAGGTCTACAAAGGTACACTTTCGCAGCTGCTCCTTGAGTACTGTGATGCCGGTGAATGCCTCTTGTCCCGAGGAACCGGAGCTGTTCTTCCCTTCCTTAGATCGAACGTAATTGCCTCCCGTTGTCCACCCACAGTCAGTTTTCTCTCTCACTCTCTCTCTCACTCTCTCTCTCTCACTCTCTCTCTCTCACTCTCTCTCTCTCTCTCTGAAACTTTTGTGAAAGATGTGTGTGCTTCACCAAGCACATGTATGTCTTATACACAGTCGTATGTGCGTCTTCACATATACGTCTTCCAAGACAGTCGCACGACACTTGCTCTGTGTTATCCTCCCACATACGTCATGTGTTCATCTGTTTCTGTGATGTGGAAAATATTACCTCTGTCTCACCTGACAACTCTCATCTTTGGTCTCTTGAGAACCACCTCTGTCTCACCTCACAACTCTCATCTCTGGTCTCTTGAGAACCACCTCTGTCTCACCTCACAACTCTCATCTCTGGTCTCTTGAGAACCACCTCTGTCTCACCTGACAACTCTCATCTCTGGTCTCTCGAGAACCATCTGTAACGTTATCTTTCTCATCGTCTCTTATTCCAAGGAGTATCTCTAAAAATATATTTCCTCTTATCTCTTTTCATAAGAAGTATTTGTAAAGATATTTTTGTCATTTTTATCGGTATTCCCAAGAAGTATCTCTAGAACCCATAAATTTCTCAATGTCCAGGAGTATCTGTAAAGATATCTTCTACAAAACCGTCCCCATGGGGCTTGTGTTATATTTTATATCTTCCATCAAGAAGTACCTATATAGATGTCTTTCCTTTCATCACCCTATAATTAAGAAGTATCTGTGAAAGACGCTGTCTACGTAGCTAGCATTATCTACCTGCTGATCCTGAGTTACTGTCGCTGTCTAGGTAGCTAGCATTATCTACCTGCTGGTCCTAGGTTACTGTCGCTGTCTAGGTAGCTAGCATTATCTACCTGCTGGTCCTGGGTTACTGTCGCTGTCTAGGTAGCTAGCATTATCTACCTGCTGGTCCTGGGTTACTGTCTCAACAACCTTCTTTTCTTCTTGGCTTAGTTAACAACGTATGCTTACCCGAGGTGAGTAAGAGTTTTATGATTTATATGATACCGTCAGTATTATCTGGCTGATTTATATAGCAATGTTTTCTGACTGATTTACATCAGTGTTTTTTAGCTGATTTATATAACACAGGGTTTTCTGGCTGGTTTATATCACACAGTCAGTGTTACTGGTTGATTTATATAACACGATGTTTTCTGACATATTTATATAACACGATGTTTTCTGACTGTTTTATATAACACGGTGTTTTCTGGCTGATTTATATAACACAGTCAATGTTACCTGGTTGGTTTAGGGGGGGGGAAGAAGCTCGTTTCGGATATATATATTTTATTTACTCTCCGATTTTATATTTTTTTATACTGTAAATAGGACAATATATGAACATGATACTGTAGAAGTTTCATGGAGATGCCCCTCAAAACAAAGCAATAAAAAATATATTTTTTTTATATATCGAAACAGTCGCGTTTGTTCACAAGAAAATTAGACCTGAGAGAAAGTGTAGCAGACGAGTGAAAAAGATTATCAATGAGTTAACTGAATTTTTAAAGCAATCAAACGCGTGAAAATACATCATCTTTGTTTAAAAAAAAAAGACAATGAAAGAAAAAAACGGTAAAATAAAAGAGAGTTCGAGTTTGAAGAAACTTTTACTTATTCTTGAAGAACAAAGACTCCTTATATAATATAATTATTTTTTTTACTGATTTCTGAATAAGTAATGAAGCTATGCATATATGCGGCCAAATAACGTAGAGCTTCCAAGATAATCCTGGATTAAAAAAAAAAAAAAACATAATGTGTTTTATGATTTCAAATGGCTCTTAATTTTTCTTCTGTGGATCCATTTTTGCCTCAAGCTGTTGCCTAATAATGATTTTTATACCATAAAAATAATAAATAATATCGAGCTATCCACTAAATATATAAAAAAAGACATTAAATGCTCTGATATTATCAAAGTGAAAATGTGCTCCGTGAAATTCGTAACTTCCGGTTTAGAAAAAAATCGCAGAAAAAATTAATCAGCGAAATAGTCTTTAAATTATGCTCTATATTTTTTTAAGAATTTAATGTTTAAAAAAAAAAATCTTCCCAGGAAGGAGCCGTCTTCTTAAGTCACAGAGTCAGTGTTTTCTGAACGATATTTTTTTATATAGTGTTTTCATTTTTTTTCAACACACCGGCTGTCTCCCACCCAGGCAGGGTGACCCAAAGAATAATAAACACTTTGACCCTCACTGTCTTGCCTGAGTCGCGCCAATACTACAGTTCAAAACTGCGTAATATTCTCACTTTTCCTTCAGAGTGTAGGCACTGTTCCTCTCACCTCCAGGACTCAAGTCCGGCTAACCTGTTTCCCGGAATCCCTTTGTAGCTGTCACACAGTGTTATCTGGATAATTTATGTCACACAGTGTTATCTGGATAATTTATGTCACACAGTGTTATCTGGATAATTTATGTCACACAGTGTTATCTGGATAATTTATGTCACATAGTGTTATCTGGCTGACTTATGATTACTTAGTTAACTACATTTCTACATGACAGAACTTCTCCCTTAATTTGTAGTCTTGGCTGCATTCCTTAGCCTTGCTATCGTATTTCCCTACATCTTCCAAGATAACAGATGATCAGCAGGAAGCTTTGATAATAGACTGTCTAGAGACACTTATTAGATATCTTGAGACCCACCATGAGCCTCGCAAATTAGTTATCTTAAGGCCCACTATTGGTTTATCTTCAGGACTACTAATTGGTTATCTTCAGGACAACTAATTAGATATCTTGAGAGCCTGGATGTTTTTTTTTCGTCCCAGTAATTAGCTTTCAGAGTGTTCATACTCCCTCTCCTATCCTTCACCCTCGCCCTCGCCCTCTCTCACCCCTTACGGAATGAGTTGCGCACTGATTTACATACGTGTGAGCAATTAGACATTTTAAATGGTGAAAATTGTTTATTATATATGCATCAGGGAGGGGGGAGATCTTAGTTTTTATTACATGGCAGATACACTCGTATCGTTTGGAAAAATAATTTTTGGAGGTGTGCTTAAGAGTATATACAATGAGAGGTGTTATGCCTCTCGATGTATATACACTGAGAGGTGTTATGCCTCTCGATGTATATACACTGAGAGGTGTTATGCCTCTCGGTGTATATACACTGATAGGTTATTTTAGTTTCTCTTTAGGGGATTAAAGTCTTCTTGACTGGGAGTAGGAGTACAGGTGAAATGCAGCCTTATTGACCCTCGTGTAGTCGATAGGCTTTAAACCCCCCTCACCCCCCTCCCATTAACCAATCAACTTGGGTTTCCATTTCCTTTTCCGGTGGTTTCTTGCTCTCCCTCTATCAGTGGTTATTGCGACTTTAATACAAGCACATTATCTTGATGATAAATATTTCCTAGTCAGTGTTCGTTCCCGTGCAGTGCTCTCTGTCCTTGGCTACAACCACCCTAGGTTCTTGTAGTCTGGCGCTTGTAGATGACGTACACTCATACAACAGAACTGGAAACTCAGTATTCTACTTCCACGTGCAGAGGTGTGAGCTTTGCTCACACCTCTGCAACAACAATTGTCATCAAAGATTTGTTAAGTTATACCATGAATTAAGGAAAGATCCTGGACTTCACCTTACGAAACGGATAAAGCAAATGTGATAGTAATTATGGACAAGGTAGATTATAGTGGAAAAATAAACAGGTTATTAGAAGACTGGGGAAGTTAGGTGCCCCTTAAGAACTCTGCGTCTGTGTACACCAGATTACATAGATGAAGTGCTCAAGTTACTGTCTCATTATTACAGTGGTAAGTGTTCTGTGTTCTCCGGAGCTCTCAGAGTCTGTAGCCCAGAGTTCTTTTAAGAACATGACGCTTTTAAAGTTATATGAAACTGACGATTTCCTTAAAACTGCAATGACATCTGAGGTTAAAATCAGAAATTTTGCTGCGAACATTGCCTTCTAAAATCCCTCTTATAAAAATTGAAAAATTTTTTTTGACTGCTATAAGATTAAGGAAAATAGAAATATATTATATGATAATTAATTATTAAAATTCTCTTTTTTTAAAATAATTAGCTTATTAAATTTCATTTTTAAAAATCTAAAACTAGCTATATATGTAATAAATAAATAAATATAGTGTCTAATATAATAATACAAGTCGACACATTATAATAATAAATAAAATTATTAATTATTGTTACATTATTAAATGTTTGTGAAAATGTTGTGCTTCACCTCTGTTACAATCTTGATTTATGCTTAAGTGGTTAATGCTGTGGTGTAAACTGCTGGTCGTATAATGTAGTTTTTTTTCATTTACTATGATGTGACACACTGCTTGGTGGTCGTGACACACTGCTTGGTGGTCGTGACACACTGCTTGGTGGTCGTGACACACTGCTTGGTGGTCGTGACACACTGCTTGGTGGTCGTGAACTGTGGCAGCTGGCTGTCACTATTGGCTAGCACTATAGGCCAGCACTGGTGGTGCGACTGGCTGGCACCACTGGCTGGCACCTATGGTGGCACAACTGGCGGCACCAATGGTGGCACCACTGGTTGAAACACTCACCTTGCTCACTGTTTACATGCTTGTCGGAGTGACCTCTTCAGTAACCTCGCTCAACAAGAAGTATCGAAATTTTTCCTTTGAGCGACGTACAAGTAAGACAGAGAGAGAGAGAGAGAGAGAGAGAGAGAGAGAGAGAGAGAGAGAGAGAGAGCGGGTGTGCTGGAAGAAATCTGCATTTTTCAGAAAATTGGCCGGGGCCAAAAACAGTCTTGTGGGCCACGAACTTTAACCGAGAGCATTAAGCACATTGTTGAGGTCCAGCAGACCTGTGGTGAAGTTTGGTACACTTGTTTATACCTCCACATACAGGGGAGGAATACCCCACCTACCTCCCTGTCATTACCCCTTACTCTTATCCTTTTTCTCTCCCTCTACCTTCCCTTCTCTTTATCCCTTCTGTCTGTCTGTATGTCTCTGTCTCTATCTCTCTCTCTGTCTTTCTGTCTGACTGTCTGTCTCTCTCTGTCTCTCTCTGTCTCTGTCTGTCTGTCTGTCTGTCTGTCTGTCTGTCTGTCTGTCTCTCTCTCTCTCTCTCTCTCTCTCTCTCTCTCTCTTCTACATTTCTCCCTCCACCTTCCTTTCTCTTTATCCTTGTCTCTCTCTTTACTCACAGAAAGAGGGGAAAAAGATTTTACTGCCCAATTACACTAACAACCTAAATTTTGCTCTGGTACAAGTATGGAAATTTTCAGGTCGTTGCAAAGAGGCAGTTTTCATGCTAATTAGCGGGGACCCTGAAGCTGGAGCTCAACCCTTGGCTTGGTTGGTAGCTCACCCAGCTCACACACTGGGGGGAACCCCGGGGTTCGAGCCCCGGCACGGGTGGAAATATTGGGCATGTTTCCTTAAGACACCTGGTGTCCCTATTCATTTAGCAGTAAGTAGGTACATGGGTGTTAGTAGACCGTTGTGGATGGCATCCTGGGGGAGGGGGTACTATGCCTAAGATAGGCCTGGGCTTTCAAGTAAGCTGAGGGAGGACAACAGCTCTTAGCCTATAAAATTGACCTGCGTTAGAAAAAAGAACTGCATGCCAAGTCCCGGTGCTCAAACTCGGCTCTCTCTAACACAGATTAATAGCAGGGCCAAAAGCTGGAGCTCAACATATAGCTCAAAAGAGCTTCATCATTGTAAGATCAGCTCTGAAAGTAGAGACATTCTCCAGGTATCCCACATAGACGACTCTGCCAAGGTGCGTCAACCTCTTAATTAGGCTGAGAAAGAGACTAATATTCAAGCTGAGGGAATGACCACCTCAAACTCACCTCTTCTACTGTCTCCAGTGTTATGTTCACCAGTATTCAACCGAAGAATCCTGCCGCGCGGGAGAAACGCTTCAGCAATAAAGATACCTAAATGTCGCCCAAGTGTCTTTATTGTTCGACTTGTAATTAGTGTGTGACACGGCGATGACCTGCTCGGCTTTAAAAGGAAACAACAATAATTGTGGTCATTCTTGAGATTCCACGTAGCATGAAGATGCTCAACACGGAATAATAAACCTTATATTGTTAGGTAAAAGGACACATGTGCAACTAGTGCGACATTTTATTGTGGCAACGTTTCACTCTCCAGGAGCTTTGTCAAGCCGTTACAAACAATACATGTTCATGTTCATGTATGTTTGCCAGGGCGGGTCGTGGCTTGGGCCTCTCCATGTGGTGACCCGGTGACCCGGCATCTCCATGTGGTGACCCGGTGACCCGGCAGTGACTCCCGAAGGAGTGTCGGAGTTTGTACATGTGATGTACCGTTTACAGTCCTATGGCGGGTGCAGCCCTATGACAAGAGCGCGATAAGTCTTTCAATTCCATTTGAGCCATTCCTGGCACTCAGGCCGCAGCCCGAGTGCCAGAACGACTCGGGAGATTCTCTGGAGGTGTGTTGAACACCTGACATCCACAAACAATACATGTTTATGTAGATTTGGCAGGACGGGTCCTGACCTGGGTCTTCTTCATGTGGTGACCCGGCAGTGGCTCCTGAAGGAGTGTCGGAAGGCTGTCCCGCCCTATGGCGGGGGCAGCCCTCTGTCTTTATGTATGTATAATGTTCGCTAAGACCGGGGTCCACCTATATATATATATATATATATATATATATATATATATATATATATATATATATATATATTATTTATTTATTTATTTATTTATTTATTTATTTATTTATTTATTTATAGGTATTAGAGTAAGGTGCAAAGCATAATATAAATAATATAAACCGTTGTAGGTGGTAGTAGTTGTAGTACATGTGGTAGTAGTAGTGGTACCTGGAGTTCACCTGGAGAGAGTTCCTGGAGTTAACGCCCCTGCGGCCCGGTCTGTGACCAGGCCTAATGGTGGATCAGAGCCTGATAAACCAGGCTGTTACTGCTGGCCGCACGCAGTCCAACGTACGATCCACAGCCCGGCTGGTCAGGTACCGGCTTTAGGTGCCAGTCCAGTGCCTGCTTGAAGACAGCCAGGGGTCTATTGGTAATCCCCCTTATGTACGCTGGGAGGCAGTTGAACAGTCTTGGGCCCCTGACACTTACTGTGTTGTCTCTCAACGTGCTAGTGACACCCCTGCTTTTCATTGGGGGGATGTTGCATCGTCTGCCGAGTCTTTTGCTTTGGTAGGGAGTAGCAGCTATGTGATGTGAGGGTTTATTGCTTTGAGGAGGATTCTTGCTAGCACTTCAGAGATGATGAAACTGCTTTTATTTTGTTAGTGTTGGCAATAGCAAGACCGGCGTTCATGTTATGAAATATATATATTTATAGACCTCAGAAAGGTTAAACAATATTATCCCACCCCTTAAAAAGGCTCTTCCAGCCTTCACAACATTTTAGGATTCTTTTTAATAGATTATAAAAACAAAAAAAATATGGGACTGGACACAAGAGGTTCGAATGTACAATGTTTGTCAAGAAAGGCAGTGCTTGTCTCCAGGGAAATTATCTCCAGTCAGATCACCTCCTCCTCGTTTTCCCCAGAGAACTGAATTTGATCACACACTCTCACACTATACACACCCACTGATGGGTGTCTCCCTCCCCCTAGTTATTAGTGCAGTTTTCAGTGCCACTGTCGTGGAAAAACACATGGTGCCTACTAAGAGAGAGTCACGCTCTCTCCCGTAGCTGAACTTCCGTCCTCAAAGCTAATTTATTTGCCTTACTCCTTGCACGGAAACGAGTACTTGCCTATAGTCTTGATATCTTAAGTGACTCGCTGTCTTCCACAGATGTTGGCAACTCGGGAAGGCGTGCCCGTAACATACCCGTGTCCAAAATCAAACAATGAATAAACAACAGAGTCAAAATTTTAATTTCTTTTGTTTTCTTTTACTATCACCCTTCGCATTCTTGATAGAACAAATGAGTGTCATATCTTTGAATTATAAGTCAAACATTACAGGCTCATGCCTATATAATATACATCCACTTGCATCCACATACCTACAGATCATCCAACAAAGATCAGTAGACTCCAAGAAGCTGCTATCACCCGGTATCGACTGAACTACAAATATCCCAGAGACTTTGCGCCATCAGCTGATGTAAATCGTACCAAATTGAAACTTTGTCAGCAGAATTACTCTTCTGCCTTGCATCATTATGCAATGGAATGAGGAGGAAAGTAAAGGAACTTAGAGGCAATTCTTTCTCACGTGCTTGGAAAATGACTGGATGTGCACTTCCACAGTGGGTATTTTGCCCCATCAGGGCTGGCATGTGCACCGCGAGTGTGCACCTGCGGAGTTGAGAGGTGCGCTTCAAGAGCTCTCAAGTGTACCTTCAAGACTGGTATGTGCACTTGTAGAGCTGGTGTGTGCTCCCATAGAGTTGAGACGTGCGCCAACAGAGCGTACCTCCAGAGCTGATGCAAGTACTTCTAGAGCTGGTAGGTGCACATGGAGACCTGAGACGAGCACATCTAGTTATTTAGCAGCTGAACATGTACTCAATAACAAACCATACGTAGAGTGCACATCTTTGCACTCGAAGGCATAAATATAAAAATATAGAGTATATATATATATATATATATATATATATATATATATATATATATTATGGGGTCCACCTCTGGTGTAAATTGTGGGTCCCATAGCCTCGGAGAAGTGGATAAAAAAGCTTCAAGGAAGAATATTTAGATGTCTTTCTGAAGTCATTTGAATATTCCACTTCCCCTACCACCCCATCTTTTATTTAATATCTATAAAATTTATTTCAAGATACAATACATTGTCAAAATACATTAACAAGAATACAATAGTGAGTAAAACAACACAGATGACAACTCAGAGCTACATGTCAAATACTTCGTCCAGCTCCCTGGTAGTGGGCCGCGTGCCCAGAATACTGCAGGCATTTCCCCCTCTGGATCACAACACTGAGTCTCTGAAAGGGGAAACTGGTCGCCCTGTGGTCCTTGGTTTCTATGATGAGTTTTCCACCCAGCTCCTTGAGAAACTTTATAGCACACTTGCCCCATGCTCCATGGGTCTCCGACCCTATTGGGATGAAGTTATAGCAAGAGGGAAGGTCTTCATATTTGCGGGTCTTCTGGGTCTCCCATATATATATACATGTATATGATTTCAACAAATTTCATTGCATTTTTAATACGAAAAGGAACGAGCTACACAGAAAAATTGAGAGCTTTTTACATTCATACGCTATTTTTGGCAGAAAATTGAAAAAGTGAATAAATTGTCGTTGCATTAATTTCTAAATTGCATTTTAACTACAAGTTGAAGATTTACATATGAAGAAGCTCCAGCTTTTTTTATTACTGTACATGCATATTCACCTTGGTATAATATATTCGTTCATACTTTGGCTTACAGTGTATATATACATATACATAAATAAATAATATATATATATATATATATATATATATATATATATATATATATATATATATATATATATATATATATATATATATATATATTCTTTCAGCCAGGTATAGAGCAAGACTTTTCTGTAGATTTCTTGTTTAAGCAAACTTTCTGTGTTGGCGGCCCTCTGGGCTCTAGCCCACACATCCATCACAGCCTGGTTGATCTTGGTTTCTCTTGAACATTTCTTCACTTGTTCGGACAAAATTTTTAATATCTGTTGACAGTAGACTGAACAATCTTGGATCATGGAAGTTGCCACAGTGTTCTCTTATAGTGTTCGTGGCGCCTCTGCTTCTTGTATTGCCTCTTGCACTCTTCCTGCCATCACTCTCACTCCAGTACCCTATTATGGCAGTGCGTAGATTTTGGTATTAGGCCCTTAAGTATCTTCCGTGTGTGTGTCTTCAAGTATCTCCCTCCTCTCCTGTGAGTACATACACATTGCTCTGAGACATTCCAGTAATTTAAAGAATTTATTGGTTTCATTCTGTCTGTAAACGATCTCTGTATCTTTTCAATCTCTGATATCTCTCTCGCCTTCAATGGGGATAGTCAATACTGAGCAATATTCTAAACGAGAGCATAAATAATTTGAATAGTGACAATATCAGCATTTATTATATTATTTTAATAATTCTGATTATCAATCCTATCATTTTTTCTGGCCATCGCGTCATTTGACTTATAGTGTTCTCTATATATTGTAAGGTCAGCTGGCGTTATTATACCCAGGTGGTTCACATGCTCTTGTTAGACTTACGTACTCATGTCGTGGACATGCCTGAAACATGATGTGTCCAGTAGATCCTCTGGAACGGGATGACATGGCTCACTCATGTCGTAGATATGCCTGAAACACTACGTGTCCAGCAGATCATCTAGGTCATTTTGGAGTGGGATGACACGACACACTCGTGTCGTGGGTCCATGACCGTGCCAAGATGATTTTAGCAGATCTTCTGGGGTCATGCTGAAACGGGATGACACGACTCACTCGTGTCGTGGACATGATTTATGTCCATCGACGTCACTTGCGACCTTTGCTCCTCACGCAGCTGACCTCCAGTGTTTCCAGCGATGGCAACAGAGATTTTATTCTCTGTGCTCAACCTTTTACTCACACCTGTCAGGTTGCGCCTCTGATCACCAGATACATTCACCTGTCAGGTAGTCTCTGTGCTCAACCTTTTACTCACACCTGTCAGGTTGCGCCTCTGATCAACAGATACATTCACCTGTCAGGTAGTCTCTGTGCTCACCCTTTTACTCACACCTGTCAGGTTGCGCCTCTGATCAACAGATACATTCACCTGTCAGGTAGTCTCTGTGCTCAACCTTTTACTCACACCTGTCAGATTGCGCCTCTGATCAACAGATACATTCACCTGTCAGGTAGTCATTTTTGATCAACTTTTCTACGTCACTGTCACATGCTCTCGCTAAAAAAAATTCACACCTGAAAGGTCAGACAGTGATATCTGGGTAAATGTTTAGAAAAGTTAGCAACAAATATAGACAATATGAGGAGGAAAATTATTAGAAATTTGCTAAAATATTAACAATAAGACAGTGAAACTGGCATGTAGACGGATATTTTTTTATTTCTTATTGCGAAGGTCTGAAGGAGGGGTGGGAGACGTTGCGGTCATCTTAATTGTGATGTCTGAGCCATCTGTCAAGGCAGTGATTGAATGAGTGACAGTGAAATAGAATATATTTGTAAAATATAGTGCCTTGAATAAGCAACCCTAATTTACTTTGAAAAAAAATTGAGTAAATTCACAAAAAAAAAATCAGATAATTGTTAGAGGTTCCTTGAGTAACAGCCTATGAGGCGGTATATAGAAGTAACGTCACAGAGAGTTGGAACCAAATTAACAAGTTTTTCAGCCAATTTAAGAAGAGATGGAACCAATTTAACAAGAGATGGAACCAATTTAACAAGAGTTGGAACCAATTTAACAAGAGTTGGAACCAATTTAACAAGAGTTGGAACAGATTTAACAAGAGTTGGAACAGATTTAACAAGAGTTGGAACAGATTTAACAAGAGTTGGAACAGATTTAACAAGAGTTGGAACAGATTTAACAAGAGTTGGAACAGATTTAACAAGAGTTGGAACCAATTTAACAAGAGTTGGAACCAATTTAACAAGAGTTGGAACCAATTTAACAAGAGTTGGAACCAATTTAACAAGAGTTGGAACCAATTTAACAAGAGTTGGAACCAATTTAACAAGAGTTGGAACCAATTTAACAAGAGTTGGAACCAATTTAACAAGAGTTGGAACCAATTTAACAAGAGTTGGAACAGATTTAACAAGAGTTGGAACAGATTTAACAAGAGTTGGAACAGATTTAACAAGAGTTGGAACAGATTTAACAAGAGTTGGAACAGATTTAACAAGAGTTGGAACAGATTTAACAAGAGTTGGAACAGATTTAACAAGAGTTGGAACAGATTTAACAAGAGTTGGAACAGATTTAACAAGAGTTGGAACAGATTTAACAAGAGTTGGAACAGATTTAACAAGAGTTGGAACAGATTTAACAAGAGTTGGAACAGATTTAACAAGAGTTGGAACAGATTTAACAAGAGTTGGAACAGATTTAACAAGAGTTGGAACAGATTTAACAAGAGTTGGAACAGATTTAACAAGAGTTGGAACAGATTTAACAAGAGTTGGAACACATTTAACAAGAGTTGGAACACATTTAACAAGAGTTGGAACAAATTTAACAAGAGTTGGAACAAATTTAGTGGAAGTCAAAACCAATTCCACAAAATTTAGAACCAATTTAAGGAGATGAAAATCAGTTTTTCAGAGAGTAAAGTAAAATTTTACGTAAGAACCAATTAAAGGAGCGAGAGACAAGCAAGAGTGAACCTGAACCTTGAAGACACAGAATGTTTGACTACACAAGTGACAAGAGAGACGATAATTATTTGTCTGGGCTTCAAATACAAGGAATCGAGAAGGGAGAGAGAGAGAGAGAGAGAGAGAGAGAGAGAGAGAGAGTATTAATTTGTTTTAATTTATAGGCTGGGCTGGGTTAGTTTATTCTACACACCCATATACATCATGCTGACGGAGTGGTTAATTTATTCTACACCCCCCACCCCCACACATACACTGTGGACGGCAGTGGTTAGTGTATTGTGCATCCTACATACTACATCACGTGGATAGTAGAGGCTAGTTGATTGTACAGCCAGTATCTGTGTTATGGATGGCAGCAACTAGTTTATCGTGCAACCCACATGCATGATGTGGATGGCAGCGTATGGATGCACAAAAGCCTACGACCTGGAGCCTAAATGAGCCAACAAAAGCACTGTGAGATGTAGAATATTTAGAAATTTGTCTTTTCTTTGTTGCGATCAAATTTCCAGCACTTCCTCAGATTTTGGGATATATTATTTTTCTTGATAATATAAGATAATATAACGTGGGTCATCATACACATTTATGAATGATCTATCATTCCTCAGTAAGTGGAAAGTGCAACACAGTTTTCAAAATAAAGTGGTCAGGAGTCTGACTGAATAATTAAGTTTAGACTGTTCTTGTGGCTGTTCTTGTGACTGTTCTTTGTGACTGTTCTTTGTGACTGTTCTTTGTGGCTGTTCTTTGTGACTGTTCTTTGTGACTGTTCTTTGTTACTGTTCTTTGTGACTGTTCTTTGTGACTGTTTTTTGTGACTGTTCTATGTGACTGTTATGTAAAAGGACACAAATGCAACTAATGTGACATTTTATTGTGGCAACGTTTCGCTCTCCAGGAGCTTTCTCAAGGTAACGGCTTGAGAAAGCTCCTGGAGAGCGAAACGTTGCCACAATAAAATGTCACATTAGTTGCATTTGTGTCCTTTTACTTAACATATTGTCGGTAATTCTACCAATATAATTACTTTGTGACTGTTCTGGCAGTTTGGGAGAGACACAGATGATGATCAAACCAAATGCAAATTATGTGTCCTGCCATATGGTCACTATCTTGAACACTGTGTTCTGTATTGTCCACTTATTGAGGAATATAGAGATAGACAGTATAATAACTTTGTGACATGTCAAGATATCTTATTAATGAAAATAAGATACCAGATGTACTAAGCAAATTTTCTAAATTTGCTTGTAACAGAAGAGTGAACTGTAGATATAAATCCAGATGTACTCCTGTTAACCCTTTTGGGGCCTAGTTCCTGGGCCTTTTGTGTATCCATATGCTCTTGGGCTACCCTCCACAAGATGGATATGGGGAGCACAATAAACTAGCCACATCGGTGGCAAAATCTAAATCTTTGTGCATGCCATCAGCAGCAACAGCCTGACTGACCAGACAAACACCAGACGAGCCTGGCCCATGGCCGGACTCCGGGAGCAGAAACACTCTCGGAACTCATCAAAGGTATATACAATAGACCGGAAGACGTGCTTGTAAGCAAATCTAAACTTCACTAATGCATACCACCCCTAACCCGTGCCTCGGGTATAACCTAGTACTTCCATTGGGGAATCCCGCCTACCAGTGACTATGCCGTCGTCTGCTACACGTCCCTTTCCACCTGACGCCAGTATATAAGCGCCAGCATTCTTACCTCTGCTCCAGAACCTTCACAACTACGGTGCTCTTCACAACAACTCCAAGACTGAGGGACTGATTATCTCATCTTTTGTATATAGTTCTACTGTCTTCCAATTATGTCCTAGAATTTGTATTGATAAAGCCACTGGAGGGCGAAACGTCTACAATAAAGACACCCAGATGTTGCACATGTGTCTTACTTTACATCTTATCGTTATTCTATACCACTCATGTACAAAAGCGATATTAATAAAATACTGAGGATATCGAACCAAGTAAGAACCAGAAATAATGTATTTAAGTTAGATAAATTTAGATTTAGAAAGGATATAGTTAAGTACTGGTTTTCAAAAGTTGTCGATGCGTGGGAACAATCTTCCGAGTAGAGTATTCGAGGCTAGGACCCTGGGTGGCTTTAAAAAGAAATTGGACAAATATATGAGTGGGAGAGGCTGGGTTTGAGTGGTGTTGGGGGGACGGAAGCAAATCCTTCGGTAGCTTTGGGAAAAGGTTGGACAAATACATGGGTAGTTTTGATAAGGACCTGCCTTGTATGGGCAAGTAGGCCTCCTGCAGTGTTCCTCCATTCTTATGTTCATATAAAAAAAAAACAGTGTAAAACGAAGCTAAAAGAAAAAAAAAATCTAAAACGAAGTTCAAAAAAAAAAAAAAACTTTAGAAACGAAGTCTTCAAAAGAAAGAACAAAACAAATCAGTGATTCCATCTCTGTCTTCTCCGGAACGACAAGATTTTTTCGTGTCCAGGTAAGGACGACTAGAACCAGTGCGGGCTACACGACCGCCCCGTCAATGACAGATGAGTCGCTGGTGTTTGAGGCCGTGGTGAGATATGACTGAAGTGTGTGAGTGGAAGATGGGCATAAACATACCTCACAAAAGACGGTAGAATTACCGACGATATGTGCAACTGATGCGACAGTTTATTGTGGCAACGTTTCGCTCTCCAGGAGCTTTTTCAAGCTCCTGGAGAGCGAAAGGTTGCCACAATAAAATGTCACATTAGTTGCATTTGTGTCCTTTTACTTAACATATTGTCGGTAATTCTACCAATATTAATACATATGCAACATCTGGGTATTTCTAATGTAGACGTTTCGCCCATCCAGTGGCTTTATCAATACAAATTCTAGGACATAACTGGAAGACAGTAGAACTATATACATAAGATGAGGTACTTATGCAACATATGGGAATCTTTATTGAAGAAATATTCTTCCTGAATCTGAACTTTTCCAACTTGAAACCATTGCTGCGAGTCCTGTCTTGGCTGGATATTTTCAGCACGCTATTTACATCCCCTTTATTTATTCCTGTTTTCCATTTATACACCTCAATCATATCTCCCCTAATTCTACGCCTTTCTAGAGAGTGCAGATTCAGGGCTCTCAGTTTATCCTCATAGGGAAGATTTCTGATACATGGAATCAACTCTGTCATCCTCCTCTGTAAGTTTTCCAGAGCATTTATATCCATTCTGTAATACGGTGACCAAAACTGTGCAGCATAATCTAAATGAGGCCTAACCAAAGATATATAGAGTTGAAGAACAACCTGAGGACTTCTATTATTTATACTTCTTGATATGAAGCCAAGGATTCTGTTAGCTTTATTGCGAACACTTATGTACTGTTGTCTTGGTTTCAGATTACTGCTAACCAGAACTCCTAAATCCTTCTCGCAATCACAAGTATTAAGATCTACATTATTTAGTTTATATGTGGCATGGTTATTGTCCTGCCCAACATTTAGAACTTTGCATTTGTCTACATTAAACTGCATCTGCCACTTCTCCGACCACTGCATCAGTCTATTCAAATCATCCTGGAGTGCTCTAATGTTCTTATTAGAATGAATTGGACGGCCTATTTTGGTGTCATCAGCAAACTTGCTTATGTTCCTATTTATTCCCTCATCTATGTCATTTATGTAAATTGTAAACAACAGGGGGCCCAAAACTGACCCATGTGGGACACCGCTTGTGACGTGCCCCCATTCTGATTTCTCCCCATTTATGCAAACTCTCTGCCGCCTATTTGTCAACCATGCCTCTACCCAGGAATTTTTTTTTCCTCCTATTCCGTGTGCCTTAAGTTTCCTCATTAGCCTTTGATGTGGAACTCTATCGAAAGCCTTACTGAAGTCCATATACACAATATCATATTCATTACCATGATCTACCTCCTCAAATACCTCAGTGAAAAAAGTTAGTAAATTCGTAAGAAGGAACGCACCTTAGTAAAACCGTGTTGAGATTCATTAATCAATTTATGCCTTTCAAGATGGCTACGAATTGCCTCGGCAATTATTGATTCCATAAATTTACCAACTATGGAGGTAAGGCTTATTGGTCTATAGTTCGAAGCTAATGACCTGTCACCTGCCTTGTAAATAGGTATTACATTTGCCCTTTTCCACTTGTCTGGCACTATGCCAGTTTGTAGTGATATATTGAAAAGATCTGCCTAAGGTTTGCTAAGTTCCTCTTTACATTTCTTTAAAACTCTTGCAAACAGTTCATCAGGGCCTGGGGATTTGTTAGGTTTTAATTTATCTATTTGTCTGAGGACCATGTCACTAGTTACCCCAATCGAACATAGTCTATTATCTTCCTGTTCAACATAATTTATTATTTCTGGAATTCCGCTAGTATCTTCCTGAGTAAAAACTGAGAGGAAGTAAGTATTGAAAATTAACACATCGGCCGTTTCCCACCAATGCAGGGTGGCCCGACAAAGAAAAACTTTCATCATCATTCACTCCATCACTGTCTTGCCAGAGGCGTGCTTACACTAAAGCAACAAAACTTCAGAGTGCCGGCACTGTACTTCCCATCTCCAGGAATCAAGTCCGGTCTGCCGGTTTCCCTGAAACCCTTCATAAATGTTACCTTGCTTACACTCCAACAGCACGTCAAGTCCTAAAAACTACTTGTCTCCATTCGCTCCTATCTAACACGCTCACGCACGCTTGCTGTAAGTCCAAGCCTCTCGCACACAAAACCTCCTTAACCCCTTCCCTCCAACCATTTCTAGGCCGACCCCTACCCCGCCTTCCCTCCACTACAGATTTATACACTCTCGAAGTCATTCTATTTTGCTCCATCCATTCTATATGTCCAAACCATCTCAACAACCCCTCCTCAGCAATAATGGATTCAAATTAGATAAGTTTAGATTTAGAAACGATATAAGAAAGTATTGGTTTGGAAATAGGGTAGTTGATGAGTAGAACAGTTTACCTAGTACCTGGAGTCTACCTGGAGGGTATTCCAGGGATCAACGCCCCTGCGGCCCGGTCCATGTCCAGGCCTTCCGGTGAATCAGGGCCTGATCAACCAGGTTGTTACTGCAGGCCGCACGTAGTCCAACGAACGAGCCATAGCCCGGCTGATCCGGCACCGACTTTAAGTACCTGCCCAACTCCCTCTTGAAGGCAGCCAGGGGCCTATTGGTAATTCCCCTTATGCATGGTGGGAGGCCGTTAAACCGTCTTGGGCTACAGAAATTTACGGTGTTTTCTCTTAGTGTACCAAAGGCGCCTCTACTTTTCATTGGGGGTATTTTGCACCTTATGTTGATGGTTAAACAGCTGAAGTATTACGCAAACACGCGGCTTCTTTATTGGAGGTTTTCATTCTTTTTTTTTTTTGACCTGATGAATACTGGGTCAGAGGAATTTTTATTTTGCCCTAATTTGTTTTGTGTATTAAATTGTTTTGATAAACACACACACACACACACTCGCACACACACACACACACACACACACACACTCCACACACACACTCACACACACACACACACACACACACACAGGATGTAGTCCCCATTTTTAAGAAAGGAGACAGAAACGAGGCACTAAAATATAGACCAGTGTCACTGAGGTGTATAGTATGCAAAGTCATGGAGAAAATTATCAGGAGGAGAGTGGTGGAGCACAAAACAGAGGGGGACACCAACAAGGGATATACCAACATGTGCTGGATGAAATGCACACAACTGAGGTGAAGAAGCTGCTAAGTGACCTTGATACCTCAAAGGCGTTGGGACCGGACATTTATCCGTGGGTCCTTAGAGAGGGAGCAGAGACGTTGTGTGTGCCACTAACCACAATTTTCAACACATCCATTGAAGGAAATAAATGGTATAAAATACCGACACAATGGAAAAATAAACACATAAGCAGTATAATGTGATCCTTTATTGACAACGTGGGCGAAACGTTGTCAATAAAGGATCACATTATACTGCTTATGTGTTTATTTCCACATCCATTGAAACTGGGCAACTACCCGAGGTATGGAAGACGGCAAATGTAGTCCCCATTTTTAAGAAAGGATACAGAAACGAGGAACTAAACTATAGACCAGTGTCACTGACGTGTATAGTATGCAAAGTCATGGAGAAGATTATCAGGAGGAGAGTGGTGGAACACCTGGAACAGAGCAAGATTATAAACGACAACCAACACGGATTCATGGAAGGCAAATCCTGTGTCACAAACCTTCTGGAGTTTTATGACAAGGTAACAGAAGTAAGACACGAGAGAGAGGGGTGGATAGACTGCATTTTTTTGGGCTGCAAGAAGGCCTTCGACACAGTTCCTCACAAGAGGTTAATGCAAAAACTAGAGGATCAGACACGCATAACAGGAAAGGCACTGTAATGGATCAGAGAATACCTGACAGGGGGGCAACAACGAGTCATGGTACGTGACAAGGTGTCAAAGTGGGCACCTGTGACGAGCGGGGTTCCACAGGGGTCAGTCCTAGGACCTGTGCTGTTTTTGGTATATGTGAATGACATAACGGAAGGGATAGACTCAGAAGTGTCCCTGTTTGCAGATGATGTGAAGTTAATGAGGAGAATTAAATCAGTCGAGGATCAGGCAGGACTACAAAGAGACCTGGACAGGCTACAAGCCTGGTCCAGCAACTGGCTCCTTGAATTTATCCCCGCCAAATGCAAAGTCATTAAGATCGGGAAAGGGCAAAGAAGACCGCAGACAGAGTATAGTCTAGGTGGCCAAAGACTGCAAACCTCACTCAAGGAAAGAGATCTTGGGGTGAGCATAATACCGAGCACATCTCCTGAGGCGCAAATCAACCAGAGAACTGCTGCAGCATAGGGCGTCTGGCAAACCTAAGAATAGAGTTCCCATACCTCAGCAAGGAATCGTTCAAGACTCTGTACACCATATACGTCAGGCCCATACTGGAGTATGCAGCACCAGTTTGGAACCCACACCTGGTCAAGCACGTCAAGAAATTAGAGAAAGTGCAAAGGGGATTGTCCTATGAAGAAAGATTAAGGGAAATCGGCCTGACAACACTAGAGGACAGGAGGGTCAGGGGAGACATGATAACGACATATAAAATACTGCGAGGAATTGACAAGGTAGACAAAGACAGGATGTTCCAGAGATGGGATACAGAAACAAGGGGTCACAATTGGAAGTTGAAGACTCCGATGAGCCAAAGGAATGTTAGGAAGTATTTCTTTAGTCATAGAGTTGTCAGGAAGTGGAATAGCCTAGAAAGTGACGTAGTAGAGGCAGGAACCATACATAGCTTTAAGACGAGGTTTGATAAAGCTCATGGATCAGGTAGAAAGAGGACCTAGTAGCAATCAGTGAAGAGACGGGGCCATGAGCAATGAATCGACCCCCTGCAACCACAAATAGGTGAGTACAAATAGATGAGTACACACACACAACGATATGCAAGGAAGCTGAGGAGATGTTTGTGCCCAAGGGTAACAGAAACAACGAGAAAGCCAGGATGAGCCTTTGGTTCACCCAAAGGTGTAGAGAGGCCAAAATCAAGTGTGCTAGAGAATGGAAGAAGTATAGAAGGCAAAGGACCCAGGAGAATAAGGAGAGCAGTCGTAGAGCCAGAAATGAGTATGCTCAGGTAAGAAGGGAGGCTCAGCAACAATACGAAAATGACATAGCAGGGAAAGCCAAATCTGACCCGAAGCTGTTGTACAGCCACATCAGGAGGAACACAACAGTCAAGGACCAGGTGATCAGGCTGAGGAAGGAAGGAGGGGAGGTCACAACTTGAGATTCAAAGAAGTGTTCACAGAGGAGACAGAAGAGACTCCAGAACGACGGAGAGGTGGGGAACATCATCAAGTATTGGACACAATAAATACAACCGAGGAAGAGGTGAAGAGGCTGCTAAGCGAACTAGATACCTCAAAGGCGATGGTGCCGGATAACATCTCTCCATGGGTCTTGAGAGAG
>WNWK01000867.1:0-125000 GCA_009830355.1 Cherax destructor | reverse complement strand
CAGTGTATATACACTGCGAGTTTACTTTAATCACTTTATTAGATTAGAACATGTTTTAACTTGTGGTAAACAGGTGATATGAAACCTTAATAACTAACGTGCTGTCGATAGGTTTGAAACCTAATAAACCGAGCAACATCAATGAAATCCGTTAATTTCGTATCTAGACTGATTTTTTGGCAAAGCTATTGTGACCAAAAAAAAATTATATTTAGCTTGTGTGGCAAAACAATCGTTGCTTTGTAAACTACCTTCGCAAACTCTGCCTAAAACCCACTGGGTATATCTCATATACTTTCTGTTACTCTCGTGATCGCAAATTCCCTAGTTTTAAATTTCTAGGTGCTTTCGCAGGGGCCGAGTCACGTGGAACTCCTCAGTACACGCAGGAGACCATTCCCATTTGGATAAGTGTAATGGTGGTCACAATGGGCAAGAAGTAAGAGGATCCACTTTAGCCAGTCTTCAGGGGCTCTTGTGAGAGTCCGGAGAGACGGAGACAGGTACAGTCTGGAGAATGAGACGGGAACAGTTGCAACGTACATGCAGTTCAAGGAGTTTCCTTGTATTCAGTCCCCAGCCTTGATAGGTGTTCAGTCCCCCAGTCTTGATAGGAGGTGTTCAGTCCCCCAGTCTTGATAGGAGGTGTTCAGTCCCCCAGTCTTGATAGAGGTGTCTAGTCCCCAGCTTTGATGGAGGTGTTCAGTCCCAGCCTTGATAGGAGGTGTTCAGTCCCCCAGTCTTGATAGGAGGTGTTCAGTCCCCCAGTCTTGATAGGAGGTGTTCAGTCCCCCAGTCTTGATAGGAGGTGTTCAGTCCCCCAGTCTTGATAGGAGGTGTTCAGTCCCCCAGTCTTGATAGGAGGTGTTCAGTCCCCCAGTCTTGATAGGAGGTGTTCAGTCCCCAGTCTTGATAGGAGGTGTTCAGTCCCCAGTCTTGATAGGAGGTGTTCAGTCCCCCAGTCTTGATAGGAGGTGTTCAGTCCCCCAGTCTTGATAGGAGGTGTTCAGTCCCCCAGTCTTGATAGGAGGTGTTCAGTCCCCCAGTCTTGATAGGAGGTATTCAGTCCCCCAGTCTTGATAGGAGGTGACCAACCAGTGGACAAGACAGCTGGAAACAGACGAGTATCAGAGGTGGTGGCTGGCCAGGCGTTGTGTAGGTCACTTGTAAATATGGCAGCAGGTTGGTGTAGCAACTCCACCAGAAGACACAAAATCCAGAGCAGTTCACAAACCAGCTCTCCGGTTCTATATCTTCCACTGTAAACTGTGACCGAATAAAAAAAAATACATGTAAGGAAATAATGCCACTCATATTTATGAACAATCTAAACACGTAACTAAAGTTAGGAGAGTAATTGTGCCTGCATGGTCTCACCCACACCAGTTCAACGTTAAATAAATTGTCTGCAGTATTTAAAAAAAAAAAATTGCCTCCCTCAAAAATCTCAATTTTCTCGGGGAAAAAAAAATAGCAATTTTTTTTACCCCATGCTTTCAAAATATTCATATTTTTTTTTTTACAAAATATATTAAAAATGACTGCAATATTTTCTCAATAACTTTTTGGGTGTCTAGTCAGCCGTTGCCACTAACGTTGAATTTAGTGAGTGGTTAGAGGGTGAGCCAGCGGTGCCTGCTGCCGTGGCCCACCTGACTCACATCAACTGACTCAACTTAACATATGTTACTAAACACATGTTACTAAACAAAGGGTGAGGAACAGAGTGCAGAGGCTTATAAAAGGCGCAAAGGCTAGGCACTATTGCTCAAAAATCGAAGAGTACAAGAATAACCCTAGAAAGCTCTGGCAACAACTAAAACAGTTGGGGTATAGCCATAAACCCGTAGATAGATCTAACATAGTACTAAATGTTGATAACGAGGTATGCCACGAAACAACTAAAGTGGCAAATTGTTTTAATTCATACTACACAACTGTCGCATCAACACTAGTAAGTAAGCTACCAGCTGCATCAAATACCTTTAACACAGATTCTGATAAGTTTAAAACATACTATATCAATAAAGGAGTAACTCCAAACAGTTGTCAACTAGTAAGTGTATCTCATGACTTCGTGCAAAAAGAACTAAGCAGATTAAACCCAACTAAGAGCACCGGCCCTGATAACATCCCGTCTAAGTTCCTAAAAGATGGTGCCTCTGAACTGGCAATCCCCATTGCTCACATAATAAATCTGTCCATCACCACTAATACAGTGCCAGAGGGGTTCAAGGAGGCCAGAGTTACTCCTATCTTCAAGAAAAATAGTAGGTCTGATGTCAGCAACTATAGGCCTGTTAGTATACTCAGTGTAATATCCAAAATTCTAGAGAGGGCGGTGTACTGTCAAGTAGTTAAATATCTTAATGACAACAACATTCTTCATAGTTACCAATCAGGCTTTAGGAGCTCTTACTCAACCGACAACTCCCTAATTAATCTGATGGATTACATGAGAACTGAAATGTCGATAGGGAACCTTATAGGAATGGTAACTTTAGACTTGCAAAAAGCCTTCGATACTGTCAACCACAATATATTATGTAAGAAACTTCAAGCTATCGGCATAAGTTCCGTAGACTGGTTTAAGTCCTATCTTAGCAATAGGAAACAAATTGTCAAAATCAACAAAGCAGAATCAGAACCACTGCCGATAGCATGTGGAGTTCCCCAAGATAGTATTCTGGGTCCCTTATTATTCCAGTGTTATGTAAATGACATGCCCATCAGTGTCAAGTGCAAACTCCTACTGTATGCGGATGACAGGGCTCTGTTAGTATCAGGTAAAGACCCACAAGATATAGCTAATGTATTAACACTGGAACTGGAGTCCTGCAGCAAATGGTTAGTAGACAACAAACTATCGTTACACCTCGGGAAAACAGAACCCATACTCTTTGGCACGAAATATAAACTGAGCAGGGTAAATAATTTTAATGTCCGGTGTAATGGGGAATCCATCACTTCCGTTTCCTCAGTAAAATATCTGGGAATCCCCTTTGACCCATGCATGTCAGGAGAATTGATAGAGAACAGTGTAGTAAAGAAAGCGAATGCCAGACTGAAGTTCCTCTACAGACAAGCACAGTGTCTACCTACTGAGGCTCGCAGGACCCTATGTCTAGCTCTTATACAATGTCATATTGACTACGCTTGCTCTTCATGGTACTCTGCCTTGACAAAAAACTGAAAGATAAACTGCAAATCACACAGAACAAAATGATAAGAATCATCCTGGACCTGGGCCCAAGAGAACATGTAGGCCAGGATGAATTACAACAATTGGATATGCTGAATATTGAAGACAGAGTAAAACAACTTAAATTGAATCAAGTTTATAAAATTGCTCACAAACAGTGTCCAGAATATCTTGCTGCCAATTTTGTCAAGGCTGGGAACCAAAGCAGTCATAGTACTAGGGGGAGAGAGCACAACTTTATAGTACCCACAGTCAGTGGCCAGGCTTCAAGCGCCTTTTATTGTACAGCAATAAAGGAAGGGAACAGACTGCCTGCACATGTCAAAGTCAGTCATGGCATGAGCCAGTTCAAGAAGAGAGCCAAAAACTACCTAATGAATGTAGCGACAGAAAGGGAGGAGAATGATATTTTTTTTTAGCTAACACACATGCAAATATAAATAACTCATTTTACCTTATTCCTTTTAATTATAGTATAATAACTAGTATCTACTACAGTGTATAATATTAAGGTATTAAAAGGACCCCAATGGAAATAAGTCACTCTAACTTTTTTGGGTTATCCTGGGTTGTCTACACATATGCTGCTATGTATGATAATCTATGTAACTGTATTTGTGTATACCTGAATAAACTTAATTAATAACACAACATCTTGCTGCTCTCCTCTCTCCCCCTCCCCTCACACCCCCTCCCCGTCACTCCCCCTCCCTTCCACTCCCCCTTCCCTCCACTTCCCCTTCCGTAGCTCCGCACTTGTGAACTGATCATCTTATCACACAGCCCCGTGTCAGTAGTCACTTTCTTGAGAACACAGCCCCGTGTCAGTAGTCACTTTCTTGAGAACACAGCCCCGTGTCAGTAGTCACTTTCTTGAGAACACAGCCCCGTGTCAGTAGTCACTTTCTTGAGAACACAGCCCCGTGTCAGTAGTCACTTTCTTGAGAACACAGCCCCGTGTCAGTAGTCACTTTCTTAAGAACACAGCCCCGTGTCAGTAATCACTTTCTTGAGAACACAGCCCCGTGTCAGTAGTCACTTTCTTGAGAACACAGCCCCGTGTCAGTAGTAACTTTCTTGAGAACACAGCCCCGTGTCAGTAGTCACTTTCTTGAGAACACAGCCCCGTGTCAGTAGTTACTTTCTTGAGAACACAGCCCCGTGTCAGGAGTCACTTTCTTACAAACAATAATGTAACAACAAGTACTGCCATAATTATTTTTTGGTAACGTGACTGAGAGACTTAAATTCCTTTTAAATGAAGTAAAGTGCTTGCTGATACAGCATCACTTGCCTGAGGACACAGCCTTGGAGGAGAGAGCAGACGAACCTCAGGTGAAAAAAATCAGATTTGTTCCCTGAGCTGTTTGAATACTTCATTCCCTCCTACAACCGCCCTTAAATTTGTCAATGAATGTTTTCGGGCCTTATTTAATCATCTCACAGCTAATACATTAAATACGTCACCCAGCAGTGCGCCGCGTGACCAAAATGCGGCAGGCATTTCCTCTCTGTATAACAACCCCGAATCACTGGAAAAAAAAAAGGTAACCGATTGCTTTTCCTGACGAGTTTGTTACCTAACCCTTTCAGAAACTTGTGGGGGACACTTGCTACATGTTCCGAAGGTCTACGAACCTTTAAGGACCAAGTCATAACATGGTGCCAGGTTCCTGTATTTGTTGATCTCCTGGTTCTCCCTGAAACTGGCGGCACCAACCACGGCAGCGTCAGGGTACTGTAGATAAGTGCCGGCCAGCGTAGACACAGGTTTAGTTCCATGCAACCAGTAATTATATTAGTAATAAAGGTAAGTAAGAGGACACATGTCCAATTATGTGACATTTTATTGTGGCAATGTTTCGCTCTCCAGGAGCTTCGTCAAGGTTGACAAAGCTCCCGGAGGAGTAGCGTTCTTGAAACAACGCCTTAGTTGCACTGTGTCCTCTAACACAGTCGAATTATTGCTGGTGATAATTTACGACGGACGAGCAGCTAAACGATCTTCGTCTCAGTCGATGAGCTTCAAACCAAACCAGAGTGGTCAACTATCTAGATGCTAAGCCTTCCAGAAGGAATACTGGAGAAAATGAGGTTGTGAATTATCTGGACAAATTATATTCAAAATACCGCAGAGGATAAGAACTAATTAGTGAAGCCTACAGTTGCCTAGTATTATGTGAACAATTAAGTGATTATACGCAATTATGTTATAATAATGTTATCCTTGACGCCATAATTATACGACCTCTCTTAAGACCTTCCAGTAGCCAGCGAAACTAGTCAGCATACACGGCCGTGTTGAGCAAGCATACACGGCCGTGTTCAGCAAGCATATACGGCCGTGTTGAGCAAGCATACACGGCAGTTGAGCAAGCATATACGGCCGTGTTGAGCAAGCATACACGGCCGTGTTGAGAATACACAACCGTGCTGAGGATACATTACGAACACATGTACACAAAGTCCTGCTGTACCTGCCCATAACTCAGGTCACCAGACAAGGAACAATCCTCAAACAAATGAAGACAAATACTAAAGGTGTATAGGTTTTAGCAATCGTATATTTCCTTCACCAATGTGTTTACAATATGTTCGTTGTGCAATAAATCAGCTGAATAGTAAAGAGTTGGAGAGAGTAAAGAGTTGGAGAGAGTAAAGAGCCGGAGAGAGAAAAGAGCCGGAGAGAGAAAAGAGCCGGAGAGAGAAAAGAGCCGGAGAGAGAAAAGAGCCGGAGAGAGAAAAGAGCCTGAGAGAGTAAAGAGCCGGAGAGAGTAAAGAGCCGGAGAGTAAAGAGCCGGAGAGAGTAAAGAGCCGGAGAGAGTAAAGAGCCGGAGAGAGTAAAGAGCCGGAGAGAGTAAAGAGCCGGAGAGAGTAAAGAGCCGGAGAGAGTAAAGAGCTAGAGAGAGTAAAGAGTCACTACAGTTTGCTTCTACACCTCAAAATTAACCAGTATTGTAAGATACATAAATAACCCGCAAATAATAATAATAATAATAATAATAATAATAATAATAATAATAATAATAATAATAATAATAATCTTTATTTCTACAAGTACATGCACAACTTATACAGACCTAGATGACATTAGTGACATATTATATAAAAAGGCCATTGTTATTTAAAGCATTAGGTTAATTTTGTCCCCAGTATGCGACCCACACCAGTCGGCTAACACTCAGGTACCTATTTACTGCTAGGTGAACATGGACAGGTGTCTTAAGGAGACACACCCTAATGTTTCCACCCGTACCGAGGATCGAACCACGGAAGTCAGGGTGTGAGCTAAGTGCGCTTCCAACCGAGCTACAGGATGAAACTTATGACGACATTTCGGTCCGGCTCGGACTATTAACTAGTCACACAGAAGCATGAAGGATAGGCAGAAGATTATTTGTGTATTATTCCAGTCACGGTATTGTGGCTTTTTATTATTCAGTATTGTAAGAGTGTACCTGAGCAGCCTGAGTGAGCATCTGCCAGAGTGTGCAAGCATAACATTAACCCGGCCAGGGTAGGGAACCTCTCGTTATAACTGAACAGCGAAGCAGAGTAGTGGGGGCCCCTAATACAAACCACTCTCACCGGACTGCCAGTCTGGCTGGTCTATAGGGTATGCACGAATGGGAGTCTGATGAATACCGAATAAATTATAAAGTACCAGGCGTACACAAATGTCAATTTAAATTGAGTTCATAGATTGTGGCTTTGAGGGTAGTGACAATAGATTTACCTTGAAAACTACTGTGCCTGTGGGCAGGGACAGTTGGGTTACAGACAGTGGCCACTGGTACAGACAGGACACAGCAGTGCCTTCTGAGAAATTTTCCTATTAGAAGCCACGTAGTTCAACGGTAAAGCACTGGAAATTTTAATCTCGGGACCACAGTTCGAGTCCCCACCCCACGTACACCTTTTTGTTTATTTAGTGATAGAAGTGGTATTAGTAGAAGTGGTAGTAGAGGCTCGATCCTCCGTTCGCCTTATCGCAAGACACGCTACCAAAGTGAACTCGCCCCCCCCCCCACACACACACTATTACAGCCACATGGCGTATCACACAGCCACCTGACGTATCACAGCCACCTGGCGTATCACATAGCCACCTGGCGTATCACACAGCCACCTGACGTATCACAGCCACCTGGCGTATCACACAGCCACCTGACGTATCACAGCCACCTGGCGTATCACACAGCCACCTGACGTATCACAGCCACCTGGCGTATCACACAGCCACCTGGCGTATCACACAGCCACCTGGCGTAGCTGCTTCCTGGACTGTGCTGCTCTCGGGAATTCTTGTCAGTTATCGTGACCAGTTTTAACAATAACTGTATAGTATGTCTTATTTATATATGTATTTTTCTCTCAGTTGTAACCACACTGTGTTGGTGCTGCCTGCAACCACACTGTGTTGGTGCTGCCTGCAACCACACTGTGTTGGTGCTGCCTGCAACCACACTGTGTTGGTGCTGCCTGCAACCACACTGTGTTGGTGTGCCTGCAACCACACTGTGTTGGTGCTGCCTGCAACCACACTGTGTTGGTGCTGCCTGCAACCACACTGTGTTGGTGCTGCCGCAACCACACTGTGTTGGTGCTGCCTGCAACCACACTGTGTTGGTGCTGCCTGCAACCACACTGTGTTGGTGCTGCCTGCAACCACACTGTGTTGGTGCTGCCTGCAACCACACTGTGTTGGTGCTGCCTGCAACCACACTGTGTTGGTGCTGCCTGCAACCACACTGTGTTGGTGCTGCCTGCAACCACACTGTGTTGGTGCTGCCTGCAACCACACTGTGTTGGTGCTGCCTGCAACCACACTGTGTTGGTGCTGCCTGCAACCACACTGTGTTGGTGCTGCCTGCAACCACACTGTGTTGGTGCTGCACCACACTGTGTTGGTGTGCCTGCAACCACACTGTGTTGGTGCTGCCTGCAACCACACTGTGTTGGTGCTGCCTGCAACCACACTGTGTTGGTGCTGCCTGCAACCACACTGTGTTGGTGCAACCACACTGTGTTGGTGCTGCCTGCAACCACACTGTGTTGGTGCTGCCTGCAACAACACTGTGTTGGTGCTGCCTGCAACCACACTGTGTTGGTGCTGCCTGCAACCACACTGTGTTGGTGCTGCCTGCAACAACACTGTGTTCGTGCTGCCTGCAACCACACTGTGTTGGTGCTGCCTGCAACAACACTGTGTTGGTGCTGCCTGCAACCACACTGTGTTGGTGCTGCCTGCAACCACACTGTGTTGGTGCTGCCTGCAACCACACTGTGTTCGTGCTGCCTGCAACCACACTGTGTTGGTGCTGCCCTGCAACCACACTGTGTTGGTGCTGCCTGCAACCACACTGTGTTGGTGCTGCCTGCAACCACACTGTGTTGGTGCTGCCTGCAATCACACTGTGTTGGTGCTGCCTGCAACCACACTGTGTTGGTGCTGCCTGCAACCACACTGTGATGGTGCTGCCTGTAACCACGCTGTGTTGGTGCTGCCTGCAACCACACTGTGTTGGTGCTGCCTGCAACCACACTGTGTTGGTGCTGCCTGCAACCACACTGTGTTGGTGCTGCTTGCAACCACACTGTGTTGGTGCTGCCTGCAACCACACTGTGTTGGTGCTGCTTGCAACCCCACTGTGTTGGTGCTGCCTGCAACCACACTGTGTTGGTGCTGCCTGTAACCACACTGTGATGGTGCTGCCTGCAATCACACTGTGATGGTGCTGACTGCAACCACACTGTGATGGTGCTGCCTGCAACCACACTGTGATGGTGCTGCCTGCAACCACACTGTGATGGTGCTGCCTGCAACCACACTGTGATGGTGCTGCCTGCAACCACACTGTGTTGGTGCTGCCTGTAACCACACTGTGATGGTGCTGCCTGCAACCACACTGTGATGGTGCTGCCTGCAACTACACTATGATGGTGCTGCCTGCAACCACATTCTCATGGTGCTACCCGCAACCATACTCTCATTGTATTGACTGCAACCATACTTTCATGGTGCTGCCTGCAACCACACCGTCATGGTGCTGCCTTCAACCACACCGTCATGGTGCTGCCTGCAACCACACTGTCATGGTGCTGCTTGCAACCACACCGTCATGGTGCTGCCTGCAACCACACCGTCATGGTGCTGCCTGCAACCACACCGTCATGGTGCTGCCTGCAACCACACTGTCATGGTGCTGCCTGCAACCACACCGTCATGGTGCTGCCTGCAACCACACCGTCATGGTGCTGCCTGCAACCACACTGTCATGGTGCTGCCTGCAACCACACTGTCATGGTGCTACCTGCACTGCTCCAAAATCCTCCCTGAATTGCTTCCCTCAGGGTTTCCCTTAAATGCACTTCTCCTGCCGCCTTTCCAACTCTCCGCGGACCCTGAAGGAAATGTAGAATATATATTTGATATATCTGCGTCTGGCATCAGGAATAATATTAGGAGAGAAATAAATAATGAAAGTCATAGGAATGTAGTCATAGGCCTGAGCAGATCTGTTATCCAGTATGATGACACGAACGTAGAAATTTCTCACATTTTCAAGGACCTCACATTATCAAGGTCCTTGATAATGTGAGAAATCAAGAATGCGCTTGGAATTTCATGTTTTTTTTTTTTCACAGTGGTTGCTTTGCATATTGTGATATCACATGTTTACTGTGATCTTATTGCAACTTACAGAGCAACTTGCAATGTGAACAGACTGACTGATGTTGTAGTAGCCAGGATTAGGGATGGTTGCAAGTACTTCCGGAAGTTTGTCAGACTCACAGATGATGATTAGACTAAATGCGATGTATGTGGTCAGCCACATAGTTACACATACTATGTGCTTAACTGTTTACATAATTAGGAATATAAATATAGTATAATAATATATATAATATATATAATATAATATATAATATAATATATAATATAATATAATATAATATATAATATAATATATAATATATATAATATAGTATAATAACTTGTCCAATCTATTTTTATGCTACCCAAGGTTTCAACTATCACACTACTTTGAAGACTGTCACATGCAGCATTCTCCACTTGACCTAGCATTCTCCACCTGACCCAGCATTCTCCACCTGACCCAGCATTCTCCACTTGACCCAGCATTCTCCACCTGACCCAGCATTCTCCACTTGACCTAGCATTCTCCACCTGACCCAGCATTCTCCACTTGACCCAGCATTCTCCACCTGACCCAGCATTCTCCACTTGACCTAGCATTCTCCACCTGACCCAGCATTCTCCACTTGACCCAGCATTCTCCACCTGACCCAGCATTCTCCACCTGACCCAGCATTCTCCACTTGACCCAGCATTCTCCACCTGACCCAGCATTCTCTACCTGACCCAGCATTCTCCACCTGACCCAGCATTCTCCACCTGACCCAGCATTCTCCTGGAGTTTACCTGGAGTTTACCTGGAGAGAATTCCAGGGGTCAACGCCCCCGCGGCCCGGTCTGTGACCAGGCTTCATGTTGGACCAGAGCCTGATCAACCAGGCTGTTACTGCTGGCCGCACGCAGTCCAACGTACGAACCACAGCCTGGCTGGTCAGGTACCGACTTTAGGTGCCTGTCCAGTGCCTGCTTGAAGACAGCCAGGAGTTTGTTGGTAATCCCCCTTATGTATGCTGGGAGGCAGTTGAACAATCTTGGGCCCCTCACACTTATTGTGTTGTCCCTCAACGTGCTAGTGGCACCCCTGCTTTTCATTGGGGGGATGTTACATCGCCTGCCGAGTCTTTTGCTTTCGTAGGGAGTGATTTTCGTGTGTAAGTTTGGTACTTATTCCTCGAGAATTTTCCACGTGTATATAACAATGTATCTCTCCCGCCTGCGTTCTAGGGAGTACAGGTTTAGAAACTTCAAGCGTTCCCAGTAATTGAGGTGGTTTATCGCAGTTATGCGTGCCGTGAAGGTTCTCTGCACATTTTCAAGGTCAGCAATTTCACCTGCCTTGAAAGGTGCAGTTAGTGTGCAGCAATATTCCAGCTTAGATAGAACAAACGATTTGTAAAGTGTCAACATGGGCTTTGCATCCCTGGTTTTGAAGGTTCTCATTATCCATCCTGTCATTTTTCTAGCAGATGCGATTGCTACGGTGTTATGGTCCTATAAATACTCATGTTTATGTTATTCAGGTAGATCTGTTTGTGACTCGATAAAGCCCACTGCGTGGGCGAAACGTTGTCAATAAATAATCACATTATACTGCTTATGTGTTTATTTTTCCATTGTGTCGGTATTTTATACCATTTGTTTCCATAGTATAATAACCTATGCGATATGTCAAGGTATGTTATTAGTAAAACTTAAGTAAGATACCGGATATATTAAGCAAATTTCTTGAATCTTCTTGCAACACGAAAAGTAATTATGGATATAAAAGAAGATATATTCCTGTAAACCCTTCTTGGTGCCTAGTTCCTATGCCTATTGTGCATCCATGTGTTCTTGTGCTAGTCTCCACGGGGTGGCTGTGAGGTGCACAAGGAACTAGCTGCTTCAGTGACAAAATCTAAAATCTGACCCTTCCTTAAGTCTTTCTTTGGACTTCAGCCCATTTCTGTAACCACCTTCCCATCTCTTATCTCTCCTCCCCAACTCTTCCCTATCTCTCCATCCCAGCTCTTCTAATCTCTCCTTCCCATCTCTTTTCCCCATCTTTGTTCCCCATGTCTCTCTTCATCTCTCCTCCCCACTTCTCCCACATCTTCCCTTAACAGGTTTTTTCCTGGATTTAACTCCCCAAGACTCTCCTCTAATTCATTTCGATATTTCTGCCTTAAATACATTTCTATATTTTTACTCCCCATCTTCCCAAGACCTTCCCTTGATTCTCTCCCCTGGTTTTACCTTCAGTCCACTGCTGTTCCCTCAGTACCAATTATTGCTCTTTTCCTTCGTTTCATTTATTGTTATTCCCCTGGTGATCTTGTGACAGTTTTATTCCATCTTCCAATTCCCTTTTCAATCAGTTAATTTCTGGCTGCATCTTTTGTTTCGTTATCGTTATTACGTTTTTTTTTCTGTGGCTTCGATTACCTCTGATCCATCTTCCCTAAGTTCTTCTTCACGACCTCCGAGGGTACATCTTGCTATGCTAAACCCTATACAATCCTCCTCCTCCTCACGTAATCTCACTGCAGTGCTTCGTGTTTACAGTAAGGCAACGCCACCTGTTAATGGTCAGTCCATACCAGGAACAGAGATTTGCGCCCCCATCACTTACTGCAAACAGTCAGGTGAGTGAGTATCGGGGGATGACTTGAGTGGTGTATCCTGACTGTTGACTCAGGTCAGCTCTGATCTGTGTTGTTTGTTCTGGTCAGCTGTGATGTGTGGTCACTCAGATCAGCTGTGATGTGTGTTGACACAGATCAGCCGTTGTGTGTTGACACAGATCAGCCGTTATGTGTGTTGACACATCAGCCGTTATGTGTGTTGACACATCAGCTGTTATGTGTCGACGTAAACTAGCTGTTATGTGTCTTTCATTAATCGCTTTTTCCATGTGTCACCTGAGTACATTTTCAGATTTAAGATATTGAGTTTGGCTCGATATTTTTTCAGAGACACTACCCCCCAAAAAAAAAAAAAAGAATGGAAAAAATCATGTTCCTTTCATGAAGAGGATTTTGACCTGAGAAGACCAAGACTTTTCATTATCCTTACCTTTCATTAGAGGGGAAATTACTTCTTGATACATGAGAAAAAGTGGAGAGAGAGAGAGAGAGAGAGAGAGAGAGAGAGAGAGAGAGAGAGAGAGAGAGAGAGGCGGTCTAAGATTGTGTTTTTCATCCGAGCCTGTGTGTGTGTGTGTGTGTGTGTGTGTGTGTGTGTGTGTGTGTGTGTGTACTCACCTAATTGTGGTTACAGGGGTCGAGTCATAATTCCTGGCCCCGCCTCTTCACTGGTCGCTACTAGGTCCACTCTCTCCCTGCTCCATGAACCTTATCATACCTCTTCTTAAAGCTATTTCTGGTTCCTGCCTCTACTACATCACTCTCCAGACTATTCCACTTCCTGACAACTCTATGACTGAAGAAATACTTCCTAACATCCCTGTGACTCATCTGACTCTTCAACTTCCAACTGTGTCCCCTTGTTGCTGTCTCATATCTCTGGAACATCCTGTCTCTATCCACCTTGTCAATTTCTCTCAGTATTTTAAATGTCGTTATCATGTAGTCCTTATCCATCCTGTCCTCCAGTGTCGTCAGGTCGATTTTCTTTAATCTCTCCTCGTAGGACATACCCCTTAGCTCCGGGGCTAGTCTTGTTGCAATCCTTTGCACTTTCTCTAATTTCTTGACTTGCTTGACCAGGTGTGGGTTCCATACTTCAATATGGGCCTGACGTATACGGTGTACAGAGTCTTGAATGATTTCTTACTGAGGTGTCGGAACGCTATTCTTAGGTTTGCTAGGCGCCCGTATGCTGCAGCAGTTTTTTGATTGATGTGCGCCTCAGGAGATGTGCTCGGTATTATACTCACCCCAAGATCCTTTTTCTTGAGTGAGGTTTGCAGTCTTTGGTACCCTAGACTGCACTCTGCTTTCTTCTTTGCCCTTCCCCGATCTTCGTGACTTTGCACTTGGTGGGGTTAAACTCCAGGAGCAATATGATGGACCAGGCTTACAGCCTGTCCAGATACCTTTGTAATCCTGCCTGATCCTCGTCCAATTGAATTTTCCTCATTAGCTTCACATCATCTGCAAACAGGGACACTTCTGAGTCTATCCCTTCCGTCGTGTCATTCACATAAACCTGAAACGGCACCGGTCTTTGGACTGACCCCTGTGGAACCCCGCTCGTCACAGGCGCCCACTCCGAAACCTCATTACGTACCATGACTCGTTGTTGCCTTCCTGTCAGGTAAAAGGACACAAATGCAACTAATGTGACATTTTATTGTGGCAACGTTTCGCTCTCCAGGAGCTTTTTCAACCCTCCCTCCCTTCCTTTCCTTCACTGTTAGCACACAAGGATAGGATTTCTGTACATTATTAATGCTTGGGATTACTGTGAGGGGGAGAGTGTGTCGTGAATTGAGGAGTGTTAAGAACATAAGAATAGAGGAATACTGTATAAGGCCTACTAGCCCATACACGGCAGGTCCTTGTCAAAACCACCTCTACCCAAAACTACCCAAGAATTTTCTCCCGTACCCACGACACCAATCAAACCCAGCCCCTCCCACTCATATACTTGCCCAATCTCTTTTTAAAGCCACCCAAGGTCCTAGCCTCTATCACCCTACTCGGAAGATTGTTCCACGAATCCACAACTCTGTTCGAAAAATCTCCTTTGTTTATGCCCATCATCCACTTATACACTTCGATGATATCTCCCCTCATTCTACGTCTCTCCAGAGAGTGGAGATTCAACGCTCTAAGTCTATCTTCATACGGAAGATTCCTTATACAATAAATAATTTTAGTCATTCTTCTCTGTATGTTCTCCAATGAGTCTACATCCATCCTGTAGTAAGGAGACCAAAACTGAGCGGCATAATCCAAATGAGATCTCACTAGTGATGTATAGAGCTGTTTGTGTGCAGGTGTGGTGGTGTGCATCTTTGGTGGTTTGCAGGTGTGGTGGTGTGCAAGTGTAGTGGTGTGCAGGTGTGGTGGTGTGTAGGTGTGGTGGTGTGGCACTGTAGGGGTGCGCAAGTATGGGTGTGGAGGGGTGTGGAGCTGTGTGGCTGTGGTAGTATACTGATATAGTAGAGGATACAGCCTGAGTGAGCAGATGTGCTGTGTCGTGAGGTGTGTGTGTGTGTATGTGTGCGTGTATACACATGCACTCCAACATACGTACGTACACGTGTATGTATGCATACTGAAAAATAAATTGAACACACACACACAGGATGAGGATCAGGCAGGACTACAAAGCGACCTGGACAGGCTACTAGCCTGGTCCGGCAACTGGCTCCTCGAATTTAACCCTGCCAAATGTAAAGTCATGAAGATCGGGGAAGGGCAAAGAAAACCGCAGACAGAGTATATTCTAGGTGGCCAAAGACTGTAAACCTCACTCAAGGAAAAGGATCTTGGTGTGAGTATAATACCGAGCACATCTCCTGAGGCACACATCAATCAGATAACTGCTGCAGCATACGGGCGGCTGGCAAACCTGAGAATAGCGTTCCAATACCTCAGTAATGAATCGTTCAAGACTCTGTACACCATATACGTCAGGCCCATACTGGACTATGCAGCACCACTTTGGAACCCACACCTAGTCAAGCACGTCAAGAAATTAGAGAAAGTGCAAATGTTTGCAACAAGGCTAGTTCCATAGCTAAGGGACATGTCCTACGAAGAAAGGTTAAGGGTTCTTTCAGGTATTCAGAAGTAAGATTAGGGACAAGATAGGCCCACTCAAAAGTAACTCAGCTCAGATCACTGACAGTGATAAGGAAATGTGTGAACTTTTCAACCCTTACTTCCTCTCAGTTTTTACTCAGGAAGATACTAGCAAAATTCCAGAAATAATAAATTATGAAGAACAGGACGAAAATAAACTATGCACAATTAGGGTAACAAGTGACATGGTTCTCAGACAATTAGAGAAATTAAAACCTAACAAATCCCCAGGCCCCGATGAACTGTTTGAAAGGGGTTTAAAGGAATGTAAAGAGGAACTTAGCATACCTTTGGCTAATCTTTTCAAAATATCACTACAAACTGGCATAGTGCCAGACAAGTGGAAAATGGCAAATGTAATACCTATTTACAAGGCAGGTGACAGGTCCTTAGCTTCGAACTATAGACCAATAAGCCTTACCTCCATAGTGGGAAAATTTATGGAATCAATAATTGCCGAGGCAATTCGTAGCCATCTTGAAAGGCATAAATTGATTAATGAATCTCAGCACGGTTTTACAAAGGGGCGTTCCTGTCTTACGAATTTACTAACTTTTTTCACTGAGGTATTTGAGGAAGTAGATCATGGTACTGAATATGATATTGTGTATATGAACTTCAGTAAAGCTTTCGATAGAGTTCCACATCAGAGGCTAATGAGGAAGCTTAAGGCACACGGAATAGGAGGAGAAATTTTTTCCTTGGTAGAGGCATGGTTGACAAATAAGCGGCAGAGAGTTTGCATAAATGGGGAGAAATCAGAATGGGGGCGCGTCACAAGCGGTGTTCCACAGGGGTCAGTGTTGGGCCCCTTGTTCTTCACAATTTACATAAACGACATAGATGAGGGAATAAATAGCGACATAAGCAAATTTGCTGATGACACCAAAATAGGCCGTCCAATTCATTCTAATGAGGACATTAGAGCACTCCAGGATGATTTGAATAGACTGATGCAGTGGTAGGAGAAGTGGCAGTTGAAGTTTAATATAGACAAATGCAAAGTTCTAAATGTTGGACAGGACAATAACCATGCCACATATAAACTAAATAATGTAGATCTTCATATTACTGATTGCGAAAAGGATTTAAGAGTTCTGGTTAGCAGTAATCTGAAACCAAGACAACAGTGCATAAGTGTTCGCAATAAAGCTAACAGAATCCTTGGCTTCATATCAAGAAGTATAAATAATAGAAGTCCTCAGGTTGTTCTTCAACTCTATATATCTTTGGTTAGCCCTCATTTAGATTATGCTGCACAGTTCTGGTCACCGTATTACAGAATGGATATAAATGCACTGGAAAACGTACAAAGGAGGATGACAAAGTTGATCCCATGTATCAGAAATCTTCCCTATGAGGATAGACTGAGGCCCTGAATCTGCACTCTCTAGAAAGGCATAGAATTAGGGGGGATATGATTGAGGTGTATAGATGGAAAACAGGAATAAATAAAGGGGATGTAAATAGTGTGCTAAAAATATCTAGCCTAGACAGGACTCGTAGCAATGGCTTTAAGTTGGAAAAAATCAGATTCAGGAAGAATATAGGAAAGCACTGGTTTGGTAGTAGAGTTGTGGATGAGTGGAACAAACTCCAGAGTACCGTCATAGAAGCTAAGACGTGTAGTTTTAAAAATAGGTTAGATAAATACATGAGCGGGTGTGAGTTGGACCTGACTATCTTGTAATACTAGGTCAGATGCCGTGCTCCTTCCTTAAGTGAATGTGACCTGACCTGACTAGGTTAGGGCATTGGCTTAAGCCGGTAGGAGAATTAGACCTGCCTCGCATGGGCCAGTAGGCCTGCTGCAGTGTTCCTTATTTCTTATGTTCTTAAATCGGCCTGACTACACTGGAGGACAGGAGGGTTAGGGAACACATGATAACGACATACAAAATACTGTGAGGAATTGAAAAGGTGGAGAGAGACAGGATGATCCAGAGTTGGGACACAGAAACAAGAGGTGACAATTGGAAGTTGAAGACTCAGATGAATCAAAGAGATGTTAAGAAGTATTTCTTTAGTCATAGAATTGCCAGGAAGTGGAATAGTCTATCAAGTGATATAGTGGAGGCAAGAACCATACATAGTTTTAAAACGAGGTATGATAAAGCTCATGGAGCAGGGAGAGAGAGGATCTAGTAGCGACCAGTGAAGAGGCGGAGCCAGGAGCTGAGTCTCGACCCCTGCAACCACAATTAGGTGAGTACACACACCCATTCTGACGTCCCACTTTTGAAAGTAGGCGGCTGCAAGTCACCCCACTCATGGTGACCATCACCTCACTCATGGTCACCATCCCCCCACTCATGGTCACCATCACCCCACTCATGGTGACCATCACCCCACTCATGGTGACCATCACCCCACTCATGGTGACCATCACCCCACTCATGGTCACCATCACCCAACTCATGGCGACCATCACCCCACTCATGATGACCATCACCCCACTGACGGTCACCATCACCCCACTCATGGTGAATATCACCCCACTCATGGCGACCATCACCCCACTGATGGTCACCATCACCCCACTCATGGTGACCATCACCCCACTCATGGCGACCATCACCCCACTCATCGCGGCCATCACCCCACTCATGGTGACCATCATCTCACTCATGGCGACCATCACCACACTGATGGTCAAAATCACCCCACTCATGGTGGCCATCACCCCACTCATGGTGACCGTCACCCCACTCATGGTGACCGTCACCCCACTCATGGTGACCATCACCCCACTCATGGTGACCATCACCCCACTCATGGTGACCCCTCACCCCACTCATGGTGACCATCACCCCACTGATGGTCACCATCACCCCACTCATGGTGGTCATCACCCCACTCATGGTGACCGTCACCCCACTCATGGTGACCGTCACCCCACTCATGGTGACCGTCACCCCACTCATGGTGACCCCTCACCCCGCTCATGCTCACCCTCATCCCACTCATTCCTGCGACTGGTTTAGAGAACAGTTTTACCCTGGCAGCTGGAGTTTAGCCAGCGTTCCTCGTTGATTGCCTATTCGATCAAGCTGTTGCTGTTAGCAGCTCGCTGGCCTTCATTACCATCACAAGCTGCTCGATCTGGTACTCGCCGGAGGTAGTCATCCAGTTTTCTCTTGAAACCTACGCTTGTTCCAGCAATATTTCTGATATCTGCTGCTAGCAGGTTGAAGAGTCTTGGCCTACGCATGTTGACACATAATTCTCTTATTGTGCCAACGGTGCTGCTGAATTTCACTATGCTTATATTGTGCCTTCTCCCATATCTCTCACACACGTAAGTTGCCATGACAATGTGTAGATTTGGGTCCTGGGCTTCCATTATGTTTCCTGTATTTATTGTCAAAGATCTTCCTCTTCTCAGGTGCAGAGAGTACGTCACATACTCATAGGTGTTCCCGGTAGTTTAAAATGTTTATTGGCTACGCGTGCAGGTAAACGATCTCTGTGTGAAAATATATTACAAGGACCCCAACGGTAATAAGTCATTCTGTCTGACTCTTTGTTTGGGGTATCTTAGGTAATTTATACATATGTCACTATGTATGATAACTGTACTTATGTATAACTGTACCTAAATAAACCTGTGTTTTCCAGTTGTTATATCTGGTGCGCTGAACTGAGCTGTGAACACACATCAATATTCTAGATGTGAGAGTTCAACTTGCTTCAACAGTATCATTATTGACGTTATTTCTCTTGCTTTGAGGTTCTCGTTATTTACTGCTACATTTACTTTATTGTGTTCTCTTAATGACAGATCGTCTTACATTATCATTCATAAGTCTTTTACCTGTTTGCATTGTTTTCATTCTTCCCATAGACAAGCAAATGTAACATGCCATCATCGAACGAAAGACTATTTTCATATGCCATTTGCCGGACTCTTTTGATATCTGATTGTAATTTTTTCTGTTTTCTACTGATGTACAAAGAATGATACAAAGCTGTGACTAGTGTTTTGATCTATGTCGTACAGGAATAGAGCAAACGTACAGCCAAAAAACCAGACAGCTTTTCAATATAAAATTCCAGTCTACCTTTTGTGACGCTCCACTGGCTCACTCCAGGCCTACGTATGTTTCCTTTTTTTTCATAACGATTAGATCATTACGATAAAAATACTTGATAAATATCAGCTTCCTTCTCTAAATCCATGTTGACGAGGCGGGGCCAAGAGCAGAGGTTCGACACCTGCGGCCACAAATAGGTGAATATGGATAATGAACCGTACGGTAACACATTCTGACCCCTCGTACATATATTGAATTATAACACACACATATCTCACCATAACACATATATTCAGCCATAATACACATATTCAACCATAACTCACATATTCAACCATAACTCACATATTCAACCATAACACATATTCAACCATAACACATATTCAACCATAAAACATATATTCAACCATAACACATATTCAACCATTAAACACATATTCAACCATAAAACACATATTCAACCATAAAACACATATTCAACCATAAAACACACATTCAGCCATAACACATATTCAACCATAAAACAAATTCAATCGTAACACATATATTCAACCATAAAATACACATTCAACCATAAAACACATATTCAACCATAAAACACATATAACCACAAAACACATATTCAACCATAAAACACATATTCAACCATAAAACACATATTTAACCATAAAACATATTCAACCATAAAACACATTCAACCATAAAACATATTTAACCATAAACACATATTCAACCATAAAACACATATTTAATCATAAAACACATATTCAACCATAAAACACATATTCAACCATAAAACACATATTCAACCATACAACACATATTCAACCATAAAACACATATTCAACCATAAAACACATATTCAACCATAAAACACATTAAACCATAAAACACATTCAACCATAAAACACATATTCAACCATAAAACACATATTCAACTATAAACACATATTCAACCATAAAACACATTCAATCATAACACATATTCAACCATAAACACATATTCAACCATAAAACACATATTCAACCATAAAACACATATTCAACCATAAAACACATATTCAACCATAAAACACATTCAACCATAAAACACATTCAACCATAAAACACATATTCAACCATAAAACACATATTCAACTATAAACACATATTCAACCATAAAACACATTTAATCATAACACATATTCAACCATAAACACATATTCAACCATAAAACACATTCAATCATAACACACATATTCAACCACAAAACTCATATTCAACCACAAAACTCATATTCAACCATAAAACTCATATTCAACCATAAAACTCATATTCAACCATAAAACTCATATTCAACCATAAAACTCATATTCAACCATAAAACTCATATTCAACAATAAAACTCATATTCAACCATAAAACTCATATTCAACCATATATATAAGCCAACTTTGAGACACAAGTTAAGCTAAAAGTTTTAAACCTAACTTGGGTACAAACATGTGTAAGACTTGACTTACACACGTTGTGTAAACATCAGTCAACGAAGGTCTGACTTTGAATTCGTTATACACACATGTGTGTAACGTTCCACAACGATGGTGACTGACTGTGACATGTCTCTAAATTTGTATTTCATTAAAAAAAATAAATGAAGTATTTGCATATATGCCAAAAAATAATAAGATATAATTTATATTACGTCTATATCTGGACGTTTTAGGAGGTTTGCAGCAATGTTCTCATTTGTTTGTAAATTTTTATGATCAGTATACATGATCTGCACTTAACAACAACATCAGCAAAAACAATAACAATAATAATAATAAATTATTATTATTATTATTAGTACTACTATTACTATACACAAATGATAACAGTAATATTATTATTACCATTATTATTAATCCCATACTTGTGTTCCATTCATGATAACCTTCAAGGGTTGTTTTCCAGCTTTTGTGTACAAGCTGAAGTTCCTTAATGAATGTTTATGTCTATTTGACTAAGTATGCTGGAGGTGTATGTATGTATGTTGGTAACTCTGATGGTTCTAGCTGTTGGTAACTCTGATGGTTCTAGCTGTTGGTAACTCTGATGGTTCTAGCTGTTGCTAACTCTGATGGTTCTAGCTGTTGGTAACTCTGATGGTTCTAGCTGTTGCTAACTCTGATGGTTCTAGCTGTTGGTAACTCTGATGGTTCTAGCTGTTGGTAACTCTGATGGTTCTAGCTGTTGGTAACTCTGATGGTTCTAGCTGTTGCTAACTCTGATGGTTCTAGCTGTTGCTAACTCTGATGGTTCTAGCTGTTGCTAACTCTGATGGTTCTAGCTGTTGCTAACTCTGATGGTTCTAGCTGTTGCTAACTCTGATGGTTCTAGCTGTTGCTAACTCTGATGGTTCTAGCTGTTGCTAACTCTGATGGTTCTAGCTGTTGCTAACTCTGATGGTTCTAGCTGTTGCTAACTCTGATGGTTCTAGCTGTTGCTAACTCTGATGGTTCTAGCTGTTGCTAACTCTGATGGTTCTAGCATCTGAAGTCTTCAGCTATTACTGACTCTGAAGGTTTTTAACTATATTTCTAACCCTGAAAGTTTTACCATTTGCCATCTCTGAAGGTGCCAAATATTGCTGATTCTGACTTGGTGACTTACTGACTTTCCTGTCTCTCTCACTTGACTTTTACAGTAATATTCTATGATATTTTACGGAGTCTGGTCCACACTCCTCCAATATTGTTCGTACTCCATTGCGCGATCACACAGTCGTTTTTGCGAGGGTTGGTACTCAGTTCTTGGCCTCGCCCCCTAGATTCCTTTGACTGGCATAAATGATTTTTGGCCTCTGGGGGGCCTTATTGTACCTACTTCCGAAGTTGTATATTGGGTTTACCTCTTCCTCCACTGCCTCTTCCAAGTCACTCCACTTTACATCGGTATGGCTCCTCTGTGTCATCCACTTATGTTCCCTCGATTCTGGTCCTCTTAATTCAAACAGTTTGTCCCAATATGCCTCATGAATTCCTCATAAAGTGGTCACGTTGAGTGTCCTCAGCCTCTTCTCGTGCATTCCCTCAGGTCTGGCGCTAATCTCCTTACCAACCTTAGAATTTTATGGAGCTGCTTCACGTAATTGACTAGGTGTGGGCTCCATGCTGGGGCCGCGTACTCATTCATTAGCCTAATATGTGTGGCATATAAAACTCTGAAGGATTCCTTATTTAAGTTTCTGACTGCTGTTATGAGGCTGTTTGATAATCTTGCACGTGACACTGATGATATACGATTTTATGTATTTCTGGCGATTTGCTTGGTGTCGTATTTACCTCAAGGTCCTTATGTCTCTGTTATTTCAGTGTGTGTGTGTGTGTGTGTGTGTGTGTGTGTGTTTGTGCGTGCGTGTGCGTAAGTGCTTATGCGTGCGTTTGTGAGCGTTGTAGAAAGGCCAGACGAGTGTCATACAACAGGATACTGATATGGATTTGCTCCAGTGGATGACATTGTCCTGGTGTGAACGTCGTCCAGGGAGGGGAGAGAGCGAGGGTGGTAAGATGTAGACTAGAAGAGGGAAAAATAGGGAAAGAAAGGGATGAAAAGGTCGCATGTAAAATGAGAGAAAGTGCAAATGGAAGGGAAGGAATAGAAAAAGGGAGAGCTTGATGGTGGATGTAGAAGGAGGAAGAGCTGATGAATGAGAGGTAGAGAGGGGTGAAAGGGACATAATAGAAGACGAGTGAGGGAGGCCTGGAGAGAGTGTGAGGTAGAGAAGGTTGAGCGGTACTTGTGAGAGTGTTTGGTAGTGAGGAGTGAGAGATACTTGAGAGAGTGTGAGGTTGAGAAGGTTGAGAGGTACTTGTGAGAGTGTCTGGTAGTGAGGAGTGAGAGATACTTGTGAGAGTGTCTAGTAGTGAGGAGTGAGAGGTACTTGTGAGAGTGTCTAGTAGTGAGGAGTGAGAGATACTTGTGAGAGTGTCTAGTAGTGAGGAGTGAGAGATACTTGTGAGAGTGTCTGGTAGTGATGAGTGAGAGGTACTTGTGTGAGTGTCTGGTAGTGAGGAGTGAGAGGTACGTGGGAGAGTGTCTGATAGTGAGGAGTGAGAGGTACTTGTGTGAGTGTCTGATAGTGAGGAGTGAGAGGTACTTGTGAGAGTGTCTGATAGTGAGGAGTGAGAGGTACTTGTGAGAGTGTCTGGTAGTGATGAGTGAGAGGTACTTGTGAGAGTGTCTAGTAGTGAGGAGTGAGAGGTACTTGTGTGAGTGTCTAGTAGTAAGGAGTGAGAGGTACTTGTGAGAGTGTTTGATAGTGAGGAGTGAGAGATACTTGTGAGCGTGTCTAGTAGTGAGGAGTGAGAGGTACTTGTGAGAGTGTCTGGTAGTGATGAGTGAGAGGTACTTGTGAGAGTGTCTGGTAGTGAGGAGTGAGAGGTACTTGTGTGAGTGTCTAGTAGTGAGAGTGAGAGGTACTTGTGAGAGTGTCTGATAGTGAGGAGTGAGAGATACTTGTGAGAGTGTCTGGTAGTGATGAGTGAGAGGTACTTGTGAGAGTGTCTAGTAGTGAGGAGTGAGAGGTACTTGTGAGAGTGTCTGATAGTGAGGAATGAGAGGTACTTGTGTGAGTGTCTGGTAGTGAGGAGTGAGAGGTACTTGTGAGAGTGTCTGATAGTGAGGAGTGAGAGATACTTGTGAGAGTGTCTGATAGTGAGGAGTGAGAGGTACTTGTGAGAGTGTCTAGTAGTGAGGAGTGAGAGATACTTGTGTGAGTGTCTGGTAGTGATGAGTGAGAGGTACTTGTGAGAGTGTCTGGTAGTGATGAGTGAGAGGTACTTGTGTGAGTGTCTAGTAGTGAGGAGTGAGAGGTACTTGTGAGAGTGTCTAGTAGTGAGGAGTGAGAGGTACTTGTGAGAGTGTCTAGTAGTGATGAGTGAGATATACTTGTGTGAGTGTCTGGTAGTGATTAGTGAGAGGTACTTGTGAGAGTGTCTAGTAGTGAGGAGTGAGAGGTACTTGTGAGAGTGTCTAGTAGTGAGGAGTGAGAGATACTTGTGAGAGTGTCTGGTAGTGATGAGTGAGAGGTACTTGTGAGAGTGTCTAGTAGTGAGGAGTGAGACGTACTTGTGAGAGTGTCTGATAGTGAGGAGTGAGAGGTACTTGTGAGTGTCTGGTAGTGAGGAGTGAGAGATACTTGTGAGAGTGTCTGGTAGTGATGAGTGAGAGATACTTGTGAGAGTGTCTGGTAGTGAGGAGTGAGAGGTACTTGAGAGTGTCTAGTAGTGAGGAGTGAGAGGTACGTGTGAAGTGTCTGGTAGTGATGAGTGAGAGATACTGTGAGAGTGTCTGATAGTGAGGAGTGAGAGGTACTTGTGAGAGTGTCTAGTAGTGAGGAGTGAGAGGTACTTGTGAGAGTGTCTGGTAGTGATGAGTGAGAGATACTTGTGAGAGTGTCTGGTAGTGAGGAGTGAGAGGTACTTGTGAGAGTGTCTGGTAGTGAGGAGTGAGAGGTACGTGTGAGAGTGTCTGGTAGTGATGAGTGAGAGGTACTTGTGAGAGTGTCTGATAGTGAGGAGTGAGAGGTACTTGTGAGAGTGTCTAGTAGTGAGGAGTGAGAGGTACTTGTGAGAGTGTCTGGTAGTGAGGAGTGAGAGATACTTGTGAGAGTGTCTGGTAGTGAGGAGTGCGAGATACTTGTGAGAGTGTCTGGTAGTGAGGAGTGAGAGGTACTTGTGAGAGTGTTTGGTAGTGAGTAGTGAGAGATACTTGTGAGAGTGTCTGATAGTGAGGAGTGAGAGGTACTTGTGAGAGTGTCTAGTAGTGAGGAGTGAGAGGTACTTGTGAGAGTGTCTGGTAGTGAGGAGTGAGAGGTACTTGTGAGAGTGTCTGATAGTGAGGAGTGAGAGGTACTTGTGAGTGTCTGGTAGTGAGAGTGAGAGATACTTGTGAGAGTGTCTGGTAGTGATGAGTGAGAGATACTTGTGAGAGTGTCTGGTAGTGAGGAGTGAGAGGTACTTGTGAGACTGTCTAGTAGTGAGGAGTGAGAGGTACGTGTGAGAGTGTCTGGTAGTGATGAGTGAGAGATACTTGTGAGAGTGTCTGATAGTGAGGAGTGAGAGGTACTTGTGAGAGTGTCTAGTAGTGAGGAGTGAGAGGTACTTGTGAGAGTGTCTGGTAGTGATGAGTGAGAGATACTTGTGAGAGTGTCTGGTAGTGAGGAGTGAGAGGTACTTGTGAGAGTGTCTAGTAGTGAGGAGTGAGAGGTACGTGTGAGAGTGTCTGGTAGTGATGAGTGAGAGGTACTTGTGAGAGTGTCTGATAGTGAGGAGTGAGAGGTACTTGTGAGAGTGTCTAGTAGTGAGGAGTGAGAGGTACTTGTGAGAGTGTCTGGTAGTGAGGAGTGAGAGATACTTGTGAGAGTGTCTGGTAGTGAGGAGTGAGAGATACTTGTGAGAGTGTCTGGTAGTGAGGAGTGAGAGGTACTTGTGAGAGTGTTTGGTAGTGAGGAGTGAGAGATACTTGTGAGAGTGTCTGATAGTGAGCAGTGAGAGGTACTTGTGAGAGTGTCTAGTAGTGAGGAGTGAGAGGTACTTGTGAGAGTGTCTGGTAGTGAGGAGTGAGAGGTACTTGTGAGAGTGTCTGATAGTGAGGAGTGAGAGGTACTTGTGAGAGTGTCTAGTAGTGAGGAGTGAGAGGTACTTGTGAGAGTGTCTGATAGTGAGGAGTGAGAGATACTTGTAAGAGTGTCTGGTAGTGAGGAGTGAGAGGTACTTGTGAGAGTGTTTGGTAGTGAGGAGTGAGAGATACTTGTGAGAGTGTCTGATAGTGAGGAGTGAGAGGTACTTGTGTGAGTGTCTGGTAGTGAGGAGTGAGAGGTACTTGTGAGAGTGTCTGGTAGTGAGGAGTGAGAGGTACTTGTGTGAGTGTCTAGTAGTGAGGAGTGAGAGGTACTTGTGAGAGTGTCTGGTAGTGAGGAGTGAGAGGTACTTGTGAGAGTGTCTAGTAGTGAGGAGTGAGAGGTACTTGTGAGAGTGTCTAGTAGTGAGGAGTGAGAGATACTTGTGAGAGTGTCTAGTAGTGATGAGTGAGAGGTACTTGTGAGAGTGTCTAGTAGTGAGGAGTGAGAGGTACTTGTGAGAGTGTCTGGTAGTGAGGAGTGAGAGATACTTGTGAGAGTGTCTGGTAATGAGGAGTGAGAAATACTTGTGAGAGTGTCTAGTAGTGAGGAGTGAGAGGTACTTGTGAGAGTGTCTGGTAGTGAGGAGTGAGAGGTACTTGTGAGTGTCTGGTAGTGAGGAGTGAGAGGTACTTGTTTGAGTGTCTGGTAGTGAGGAGTGAGAGGTACTTGTGAGAGTGTCTGGTAGTGAGGAGTGAGAGGTACTTGTGAGAGTGTCTGGTAGTGAGGAGTGAGAGATACTTGTGAGAGTGTCTAGTAGTGAAGAGTGAGAGGTACTTGTGAGAGTGTCTGGTAGTGAGGAGTGAGAGGTACTTGTGAGTGTCTGGTAGTGAGGAGTGAGAGGTACTTGTGTGAGTGTCTGGTAGTGAGGAGTGAGAGATACTTGTGAGAGTGTCTAGTAGTGAGGAGTGAGAGGTACTTGTGAGAGTGTCTGGTAGTGAGGAGTGAGAGGTACTTGTGAGAGTGTCTGGTAGTGAGGAGTGAGAGGTACTTGTGTGAGTGTCTGGTAGTGAGGAGTGAGAGGTACTTGTGAGAGTGTCTGGTAAGAGAAGTGAGAGAGGGGCCGGAATGCCAGACTTGATGGAGAGAAGGGGAGATGGCAGCAGAAATAAGCAAAAGGTAGTAAGAGTTTTAGGAGCAAGAGATAAGAGATAAATGAGAGAGCGAGAGAGGAAACTAAGAGAAACGAGACTCTCTAGGGAGTCACTAGCACCATTGTTACTACTAGTACCACCCTTACTAGTTGCACTAGTGTGCAAGCTTTTCACTTGGGTTGAAACAATGCAGAGACGACACAGGTGAACGTGGACTATGAGATGGGGTCATCTGCTGTTATGACCTGCCGTATAAGTCAAACTCAGACAGTTACACTTGGTAATTGGTGGTTCCTGTGGCGTTGGACGCTAGTTTAGAGTTGGCAAACGTGGCGATGGTGGGGGTTACAGTGGTGGTGATGGTGGTGGTGGTGAAGGTGGTGGTGGGGGTGGGTGCTGTGTTGTGCACATCGCTGCTTCATGACAAACGCCCTCAAGAACCCACATCAACAAACAAACATTAAAGTCATGTTTGGTAAGAGAATTTTTTTTTTTTTCCTAAAAAATAGATTAATTTTTTTGGGCCTAAACTTACATTTTACAATCATAATTATGCCTAAATTCAATTCCCAAACCCAAAATTTCACCTAAAATGCTGCCTAAAATTAATAATTTTATAATTTGATCGAAGCTGACGGAGTAAACAACGTCATCCCTAAGCTGAAGGACTCACATCTAACTCCCTCTTCACCTTTTTCAGGTTTTCTCTGTGTTGTATTGATAGCCACTGGTGGGCGAAACGTTTCCACAGTAAAGATTGTTGCCCACGTCTCTCCTTCAGCGTCAGTGTTCTAATATATATTAATCTCTCCTCTCATTATTCTACTTAAACTTAGACTCATAATTTTGTCTTAACTCTGATCTCTAACTCACAATTTTGCTGAAACTCATTTCTTAAACTTATAATTTTCCTTAAACTCTTGTCCTAAACTTGTTATTTTCTCCTCAACTCAAGGACGTCGCAGCACCTATGGCAACTCGTGTAGACTGTCTTGCCCAGTAAATAATTAAAACAGTGTCGACATATTGAAGACCTGGAGAGAAATAGTGTAAAAAAGAAAATAATCACAAAAGCGATTTAATATGAACCTTGACTGACGATAAAGAAATGTATTATATGGAATATATGAAAAAATACCACAGTATAAATAGAAAATAAATCCTGAGCGCTTTCATGTGCTTACACATATATCTTCTGAAGATATGTGTGTAAGCACATGAAAGCACTCAGGTTTTATTTCGCATTTTCACTGTGGTATTTTTACATATTTTGCAATCACGCGTTTTATTGTGATTTCTTCCATATAGCATATATGTTGTTTTTGTCAGGATGAAGACGTGATGCGGTGAGGCAGCTATCAGCCAGAAACTTATACCATTAAGGGAGAGTGAAGGTGGCGAGCAGTGTATAGAGAGAGAGAGAGAGAGAGAGAGAGAGAGAGAGAGAGAGAGAGAGAGAGAGATCCCATGGGAGGTACAAGTGGGGTTGTGTGTCACCACGCGAGTGTTAGCTCTATGATGATCCTCTTGGTGGATCCTTTGGTCATTTGGCTGAGACTTTCTGCCGGCTCACACGTCCGTCCTGTAAAACTAAAAAAAGAAATAACAACCCCTCCTAAGTGGCTATGTTTTAAGTTCCTATACGCCACTTAAAAACAAAACAAAGGAATAATATTTCGTGTGGTGAGATACATGATCCTCTGGGAGAAGCGGCCGTCGTATTTATTACCATAACAACTTGCTGCAATTTCTGAGAATATATGAGTGTAATGATTCCCATTCTTCGTAACTCCTTATATGACACTGTGTGACACAATATAATTATATTTTATGTGACACTATATAATTATACATAATGTGTGGAACCATATTATTATATAAACAGCATATACATTCTCTCGGCTTTACTCTAGACTTAGGCATATTTAAGCTAGTTTCCTTCTTTTATTTTATATTTGGTTAAGTGCTTATTAGAGCCATCAGTGTACACAGCACTTGCATCTTAATACGATTAAAAAGAAATCAAGAAAGAGGGAGCTAATGTCCACAACAGAGACACGGAACCTTGGAAAGGTATTAAAGGAGAGACGTATGTGAATCATCGGTACCCATCGAGGTGGAATGAGACAGAAACGAAGAGGGTGAACAGAAAAAGGGGGATAGATTGAGGGAAAGCAACTAGAGTTTGAAGATGGAAATTAAAAGGATGTAATGAAGAGGGACGGCGATTGAAAGTGTCAGTTCTACTAACGTCTGGGGTTAGTGTATAGTGCAGGGTTATGAAGAACATGAAAGCGAATCAGAACCAGTTAACGTAGACACTGAGCATCTCTGCGGTCTTGTTATGAAAGTATATTGGTTTCTGTAATACAGACTTTCGACTAGGAGCGAAAGAAAGGGTCATTTCCTGTGACCTCAGGTTCTTTTCCTATGACTTCAGGGTCCTTTCCTGTGACTCCAGGGTTCTTTTCTATGACCTTAGAGTCCTTTCCTGTGACCTCAGGTCCCTTTTCTGTGACTCTAGGTCCTTTCCTGTAATCTCAGGGTCCTTACATGTAACCTCAGGATCCTTTCCTATGACTTCAGGGTCCTTTCCTGTAATCTCAGGGGTTCTTTCCTGTGACTTCAGAATCCTTTCCTGTAACCTCAGGGTCCTTTATTGTAACCTCAGGGTCCTTTACTGTGACCTCAGGGTCCTTTACTGTGACATCAGGATCCATTACTGTGACCTCAGAGGTGATTTACTTTTACCTCAGATTCCTTTACTGTGACCTCAGGGTCCTTTCCTGTAAACTCAGAGGTCTCTTACAGGGTCCTTTTATGTAACCTCAGGGGTCCTTTACTGTGACTTCAGGATTCTTTACTGTGACCTCGGTCCTTTCTTGTAACCTCAGGGTCCTTACCTGTAACCCCAGAGGAACCTTACTGTGACCTCAGGGTCTTTTAGTGTGACCTCTTTCCTTTCCTGTAATCTCAGGGTTCTTTACTGTGACCTCAGGGTCCTTTACCGTGACCTCTGTCATTTACTGTGATCTCAGGGTCCTTTACTATGACTTCGGTCCTTTACTGTGACCTCAGGGTTTTTACTGTGATCTGGGTCCTTTATTGTGACCTCAGCGTTTTTACTGTGAGCTCAGGGTCTTTTACTGTGACCTCAAGGAACCCGTTTGCCTTAGAAGGCAGTGTTTCTGTGAAGTTTCTGTACATTTAATAAAGTTCAACCCTGACCACTGTTGCAGAGTGGGTGACCACTGTTGCAGAGTGGGTGACCACTGTTGCAGAGTGGGTGACCACTGTTGCAGAGTGGGTGACCTCTGTTGTAGAGTGGGTGACCTCTGTTGCAGAGTGGGTGACCACTGTTGCAAAGTGGGAGACTACTGTTGCAGAGTGGGTAACCACTGTTGGAGAGTGGGTAACCACTGTTGCAGAGTGGGTGACCACTATTGCAGAGTGGGTGACAACTGTTGCAGAGTGGATGACAACTGTTGCAGAGTGGGTGACCACTGTTGCAGAGTGGATGACCACTGTTGCAGAATGGGTGACCACTGTTGCAGAGTGGGTGACCACTGTTGCAGAGTGGGTGACCACTGTTGCAGTGGGTGACCACTGTTGCGGAGTGGGTGACCACTGTTGCAGAGTGGGTGACCACTGTTGCAGAGTGGGTGACAACTGTTGCAGAGTGGGTGACAACTGTTGCAGAGTGGGTGACAACTGTTGCAGAGTGGATGACAACTGTTGCAGAGTGGACGACCTCTGTTGTAGAGTGGGTGACTTCTGCTGCAGAGTGACCACAGTTGCAAAGTGGGTGACCTCTGTTGCAGACACCACTGCACTCAAGCACATGTGTTTCCTGGGTTGCAGTTCATATTGCTACTGAACTAATTTCGTTACTGACCCCCCACAAAACGTTGTTACTGACCCCCCACAAAACGTTGTTACTGACCCCCCACAAAACGTTGTTTCTGATTCTCAGAAAAAATCATTACTGACCCCCAGTAAACATCGTCACTGACCCCCAGTAAACGTTGTTACTGACCCCCAGAAAAAATAGTTACTGACCCCAATAAACGTTGTTACTGATCCCCAGAAAAAATAGTTACTGACCCCAATAAACGTTGTTACTGATCCCCAGAAAAAATAGTTACTGACGCCAATAAACGTTGCTACTGATCCCCAGAAAACGTCATTACTGACCCCCAGAAAAAGTCATTACTGACCCCCAGAAAAAGTCATTACCGACCCCCAGAAAACGTCATTACCGACCCCCAGAAAACGTCATTACTGACCTCCAGAAGACGTCATTACTGTATTAATGACAGCTCCAGAGACATCAGTGTTGGCACTAACTATTTCTGCTACCACATCTGTATCTGCAACTGCCACTAAGTTCACAAAGCAGGTGGTGGTGATAGTGGTGGTTTTGGTGGTGGTGATGATGGTGGTGGTGGTGGTGATGGTGGTGATGGTGGTGGTGGTGGTGGGGGTGATGGTGGTGGTTTATTTGTCAGAAAGTTGAAACTTTTCCTGATACAAGTCTGTCACGTGATGACCTATTCATTGACGCTCTTGGCCTCAAGACTGACTCCTTCTGCTGCCTTTCCGGTGTACCTCGTAAACAAGAGAAGATGTGTTAGAGTCGCTGCGCAATCCAAGAAAGGTATTCCCATTTCGGATATGGGAATACCTTGAGCGAAGATCAAAACTTGAAAGCAGCATCAACCATCTCATTAAACATGTTTTTTAATACTGCCATGCCATTGCACACTCAATTACGTGTCTCAACTGAGAATTGAAACTGGGAAAACGAGGTTGTTATTAGTTAATAAAATCGGCTTGTTGAGTAGATAGACCTTTCTAAAACCTGGGGTCCCTAGGAAAATTAATTTAAATAAAAGGAATCCTTGGTGGTGAAACGGTTGGGAACCACTGCCGTATCCCACAAGTCCAGCATCCTTTACCTCAATGCATGCAAAGGAATAGTGCAGAGTGAGGCAAATATAAACACTGAAGATCTGATGCCAATCAGCAGTCATTCACTGGTCATGACTCTGACAATCATTCTGACCCAGTACGTTCTACCTCTAATAACCAGACAGTTGAACAATCCGATTGTGGCTATTCTCTACGTACACGACAAGCAATGAGGAATACTCAAGTTTCATTTAATACTAATGTTGATCTTTCCCAACCACATGTATTAGCAGTTGCAACAGAATTTGACCCGCCTAGAGATGATGACCACTCTGCATATATAAATCTCACCCTAGCAGAGTTGGGGTTAAATGTAAATAACCTGTATAGACAAAAAGAATAATCCAAAAAATACTCAACTGTCCATGTAGTAAGCCTTAAAATATGTCAGTTTAATTGTGGATCAAATTTTTTTTTTCTCTATAAATGTTCACTTTCTCTCCGAGTTCTGAGATTTAACAGTAAAAGACTTGTGTGCACCAAGCTTGCCTTTTCTGTTAAACACTTTCTTCTTTGTAAATAAATTTCCTCAGAATCCGTAGATCACGTAAACAACGATCGATCGATCTCATTCTCTATTGTTTAATTATATTTTTCATTTATTCTACCATGATCCATCATGATTTGTAAATTATAATAATTTATAATGCATTACAATCAATTACCGTTACATTCACTTACATTTAAGTATGTGTTAAATATAATATTACGTAAGCCCTATGTTACTGTGTATAACATATTTAGTATTGTAAAAAATCAGCCCAGAGCCGGACAAGTCTTTATCTATCTTTGTAATTACCTGTATGTCGGGGACGCCATATGTAAGCGTCGTGAGCTGTCAGCATAATTCAACATATGTTAGCCATAATGCCACAGAGTTCAAATACTGTCGTGTCAGCAGAGTTTAAACCCTGGTATACACAGTAAGGGGTAGTCAGTCATACACGTACCCTCAGGCAGACAGGACGAGACTGCAGGCTAGGCTTCCTACTACCTATTCTGAATATACCAGTTTACCATCTCAGCGATTATCATTTACCACCTGTACTCCACTTAAGGACCCTTCCCGATAAATGCATGCAAAAGGAATAGTGCAGAGTAAGGCAAATATAAACACTGAAGATCTGATGCTAATCAGCAGAGTCCTTCACTGGTCATCCCTGTAAAACCATTATTTCAGTTTTCCCAATTTCTTAAAAAATGGTGGAGTGTCTCTTACACTGTCCAGAATCAATCTAAGTAAAATACACCACCTTTAAGATTTCAAGCCGATCTAAAGAGACATTCTCCAGGTACTGCATGAAATTTCTATAATAAATATGACCTATTAAAATTTACATAACCCTAAAATCACCTTAAAAAAATAAACGCCAGCACTAAAATTTTAAAACCAACCAGAAGACACATTATCTAGTTACTGGAGAGAATCCAGTAACACAAAGTTTATTAACTACTTTTTTAAACTGGCAAATTCGCAGAAGAATATCTATCATGTTTGACTTAAAAGTTTCAACCATTAAAGATGGAAACTGTTCAGGAGATCCTTACTGACACCAACAACGCCAGTAATATTTCCAACCTTCTGTTACACAGGATACACTATGTTACACAGGATACACTATGTTACACAGGATACACTATGTTACACAGGATACACTAGCATTGAAGGTTTGAAGCCTATCAGAAGGAAGTTTCTCATCTCATGGCGAGGGAAAGCAAAATAAGGAATAGCTTTATAGAAGCGACAAAAGGGACGCCTGGCCCTTCCGGTAGTTCCAAGAACCTTCTCCTGGTTACACCTCACTGAAAAATCTGAAGCGATCGGATGAGGTGTTCTCGAGTTGTAAATGTAAACATTGAAGGGAGGAATAGAGTGTGAGAGCAGCTGTAAGACCCTCACCTGCTCCTGAGGCAGGAGTGTCATGTACGCGGCTGATTGTCAACGTCAGAGATCTTCCACCTACAGAGGCTGCCTCCTGCGGCATTTATTCAAGAATTTTTTTTAAAAGTAGTTAGTTTCCAACGAGTGGCGACCTGCCAAAAGAAACATTAATACCGATATATGAGACCGATGAGGCTGTGGTCCTCCCAACTTTTTCTCGCTGTGAAAATGGATATCAATTAAGCAAGAACGAATTGGTTATATAACGGCGGGGAACAAGAGGTCACCAGACCTTGACCTTAGCATCAAGGTATTCTTCTTAAAGGAAGCAAGGGTGTCAGCAGAGCCACAGACGCTACGGAGTATGTGTGTTTCATATTAATAATATCTCGGGAAAGCCTAGTGACACGATTATAAACAACTCGTTGAGCGGAGGGTTGAAACCCATGCTAAGCCAGTCTGGCTTGCCATGGGTTCCAATCCTCCGCTTGGCGTGTTTACATCAGCAAGTTGGCGGGTGTGTATACTTCGCTTACTTGTTAAATTAAAAACTCAGAAACTATACGAGGGTCATTAAGGCTGCAACTTACCTGGACACGAATTTCAAGGTCATTAAGGCCTTAATTTACCTGGACACGAATATCAAGGTCATTAAAGCCGCAATTCATCTGGACACGAACATCAAGGATACGTTAATCTCTAAGATAAGGAGCAAAACAAACTCTCGGTGTATTTACATTAAAATACAAACACCTCTCAGTATATATACATTTAGAGTTGCACACACACGTCAGTGTATATACACACTGAGATATATACTCATCTGAGTGTGCATGAATGTCTGTCATATACATATACTTAACATTAGTATTTATGGATACTGCTCAATTTTTAACGAAACTACAATTTTATAAACTTATTATTTCAAGAAAGATATTTTTAAATGTTAGTTTATTTATATATTTTATATATGTACACACAAACGCACACACACACACACACACACACACACATAAACACATACACACACACACACACACACACACACACATACACACATACACACACACACACACACACACACACACATATATATATATATATATATATATATATATATATATATATATATATATATATATATATATATATATATATATATATATATATAGGGGTTGTAAGAGAAGTGAATGCGAGGGTCTTGGCAAGAGGTGTTGGGCTAAAAGATAAAGAAGCAAATACAAAGTGGGAGTTGTCACAGTTGCTTTTTGCTGATGACACTGTGCTTTTGGGAGATTCTGAAGAGAAACTGCAGAGGTTGGTGGATGAATTTGGTAGGGTGTGTAAAGAAGAAAATTGAAAGTGAATATAGGAAAGAGTAAGGTGATGAGGATAACAAAAAGAATAGGTGACGAAAGATTGGATATCAGATTGGAGGGAGAGAGTATGGAGGAGGTGAATGTATTCAGATATTTGGGAGTGGACATGTCGGCGGATGGGTCTATGAAGGATGAGGTGAATCATAGAATTGATGAGGGAAAAGGGTGAGTGGAACACTTCGGAGTCTGTGGAGACAAAGAACCTTGTCCATGGAAGTAAAGAGGGAATGTATGAGAGTATAGTTATACCAACGCTCTTATATGGGTGTGAAGCATGGGTGATGAATGTTGCAACGAGGAGAAGGCTGGAGGCAGTGGAGATGTCATGTCTGAGGTCAATGTGTGGTGTGAATATAATGCAGAGAATTCGGAGTTTGGAAATTAGGAGGAGGTGCAGGATTACCAAAACGATTGTCCAGAGAGCTGAGGAGGGGTTGTTGAGGTGGTTTGGACATGTAGAGAGAATGGAACGAGACAGAGTGACTTCGAGAGTGTATAAATCTGTAGTGGAGGGAAGGCGGGGTAGGGGTCGGCCTAGGAAAGGTTGGAGGGAGGGTAAAGGAAGTTTTGTGTGCGAGGGCTTGGACTTCCAGCAAGCATGTGTGAGCGTATTTGATAGGAGTGAATGGAGGCATATGGTTTTTAATACTTGACGTGCTGTTGGAGTGTGAGCAAAGTAACATTTATGAAGGGATTCAGGGAAACCGGCAGGCCGGACTTGAGTTCTGGAGATGGGAAGTACAGTGCCGGCACTCTGAAGGAGGGGTGTTAATGTTGCAGTTTTATAACTGTAGTGTAAAGCACCCTTCTGGAAAGACAGTGATGGAGTGAATGATGATGAAGGTTTTTCTTTTTCGGGCCACCCTGCCTTGGTGGGAATCGGCCGATGTGTTAATAAAAAAAATAATAATAGGTAGTAGGTTGGTAGACAGCAACCACCCAGGGAGGTACTACCGTCCTGCCAAGTGAGTGTAGAACAAATGTCTGTATTTGTTTTACATGATGGTAGGATTGCTGGTGTCTTTTCTGTCTCATAAACATGCAAGATTTCAGGTACGTCTTGCTACTTCTACTTACACTTAGGTCACACTACTCATACATATACACATTTATGTATACACACTCATCTGAGTTTTCTTTGATTTTATCTTAATAGTTCTTGTTCTTATTTATTTTCTTTTTATATCCATGGGGAAGTGGAATAAGAATCTTTCCTCCGTAAGCCATGCGTGTTGTAAAAGTCAACTAAAATGCCGGGAACAATGGGCTAGTAACCCCTTTTCCTGTATAGATTTACTAAAAAGAAAAAGAAGAAAACCGTCAAAGTGGGATGTCTGAATGTGCGTGGATGTTGTGCAAATAATAAGAAAGAGATGATTGTAGATGTTATGAATGAAAAGAAGCTGGATGTCCTAGCTTTAAGTGAGACAAAGATGAAGGGGGTAGGAGAGTTTCAGTGGGGAGAAATAAATGGGATTAGGTTAGGAGTTTCAAATAGAGTTAGAGCTAAAGAAGGAGTGGCAATAATGTTGAATAATCAGTTATGGCAGGTAAAGAGGGAGTATAAATGCTTAAATACAAGGATTATGTGGAGTAAAATAAAGGTTGGATGTGAAAAGTGGGTTATAGTAAGTGTTTATGCACCTGGAGAAGAGAGAAGTGTAGAGGAGAGAGAGAGAGATTTTGGGAAATGTTGAGTGAGTGTGTGGGGAGTTTTGAACCAAATGAGAGAGTACTTGTGGTTGGGAATCTTAATGCTAAAGCGAGTAAAAATGTTGTGGAGGGAGTAGTAGGTAAATTTGGGGTGCCAGGGGTAAATGTAAATGGGGAACCATTAATTGAGATATGTGTAGAAAGAAATTTGGTAATAAGTAATACATATTTTATGAAAAAGAAGATAAATAAGTATAAAAGGTATGATATAGCACGTAATGAAAGTAGTTTGTTGGATTATGTATTGGTGGATAAAAGGTTGATGGGTAGGCTTCAGGATGTACATGTTTATAGAGGGGCAACGGATATATCAGATCATTATTTGGTTGTAGCTACAGTTAGAGTAAAAGGTAGATGGGACAAAAAGAAAATGGTAACAGCAAGTAAGAGAGAGGTAAAAGTGTATAAACTAAGGGAGGAGGAAGTTAGGGTGAGATATAAGCAACTATTGGCAGAAAGGTGGGCTAGTGCAAGTAGGAGTAGTGGGAGGGGGGTTGAAGAGAGTTGGGATAGTTTTAAAAATGCAGTATTAGAATGTGGGGCAGAAGTTTGTGGCTATAGGAGGGTGAGTGCAGGAGGAAAGAGGAGTGAGTGGTGGAATGAAGAAGTAAAGGGTGTGATAAAAGAGAAAAAGGTAGCTTATGAGAGGTTTTTACAAAACAGAAGTGTTAATAGAAGAGCAGAGTATATGGAGAGTAAAAGAAAGGTGAAGAGAGTGGTGAGAGAGTGCAAAAGGAGAGCAGATGAAAGAGTGGGAGAGGCTCTGTCAAGAAATTTTGCTGAAAACAAGAAAAATTTTTGGAGTGAGATAAACAAGTTAAGAAAGCCTAGGGAACGAATGGATTTGTCAGTTAAAAACAGAGTAGAGGAGTTAGTAGATGGGGAGCTGTAGGTATTGGGTAGATGGCGGGAATATTTTGAGGAACTTTTAAATGTCGATGAAAAAAGGGAGGCGGTAATTTCATGTACTGGCCAGGGAGGTACAACATCGTTTAGGAGTGAAGAAGAGCAGGATGTGAGTGTGGGGGAGGTGCGTGAGGCATTACGTAGAATGAAAGGGGGTGATCATGATCCCGTCAGCTGGAACTGACGGGATCATGACAGAAATGTTAAAAGCAGGGGGGGATATAGTGTTGGAGTGGGTTCGAACCCATGTTGTACCACTCGTACAACCACTCGTTCGTGGTTACAATAATATATATATACTGCTCGTAGGCTAGTACACCAAACAGGGATGAGAATGAAATTAGCTTGAAAGTTCCCACACTACCGTATGTCCTCGGACCAAGAGTAACACACCTAGCGTCGCTGGGTGCTTGGTTCTTGTAGGATTGGGTAGTCCTGTGGGTTAAGGCGTCATGTGGTTCTCGCTCACAATGACGGGCCAGTAGAACATCTTTTCGAACCCTGGCTAGTGGAGTGTTGTTACTGATATGTATATATATATACATATATATATATATATATATGTCGTGCCGATTAGGTAAAACTTGCGATTTTGGCTTAAAAAGCAACGCTCTTCCTGCCATATAAGACAAGCGAAAATTTGTGTATGCAATAATTTCGCCAAAATCATTCTGAACATAACGAAAAAAATATATTTCATTGTGTTTGTATATTATTAAATTAATGTTAGCGTATCTAAAATATATTTAGTTGGGTTAGGCTAAATTAAATTGCGCTTGTTGTAATAAGGTTAGGTAGGTTTTCAAAGTTTCTCTTGGTACAAAATTATAAATTTTTACATTAACATAAATGAAAAAAATATATCTTTAAACGTATAAGAGAAAATTTTAGAAAAGACTTAATTTTAGATGAGTTCTTGCTAATTGACCAGTTTTACCTAATCGGCACGACATATATATATATATATATATATATATATATATATATATATATATATATATATATATATATATATATATATATATATATATATATATATATGTCGTGCCGATTAGGTAAAACTGGTCAATTAGCAAGAACTCATCTAAAATTAAGTCCTTTCTAAAAATTCTCTTATACGTTTAAAGATATATTTTTCATTTATGTTAATGTAAGAATTTATAATTTTGTACCAAGAGAAACTTGAAAACCTACCTAACCTTATTACAACAAGCGCAATTTAATTTGCCGAACAACTAAATATATTTTAGATACGTTAACATTAATTTAATAATAAACAAACACAATGAAATATATTTTTCGTTAGGTTCAGAATGATTTTGGCGAAATTATTGCATACACAAATTTTCACTTGTCTTATATGGCAAGGTAGCGTTGCTATTTAAGCCAAAATCGAAGTTTTACCTAATCGCATTTATTATATATATATATATATATATATATATATATATATATATATATATATATATATATAAATATATATATATGTCGTGCCGAATAGGTAAAACTTGCGATTTTAGCTTAAATAGCAACGCTGTTCTAACGAAAAATAATATATTTCATTGTGTTTGTTTATTATTAAATTATTGTAACCTTATCTAAAATATATTTAGTTGATTTAAGTTAAATTAAATTATGCTTGTTATAATAAGGTTAGGTTAGTTTTCTAAGGTTCTTTTGGTACAAAATTATTAATTTCTCCATTAACATAAATGAAAAAAAATATATCCTTAAACTATTATCCAGATGGCTGAGGAGGGGTTATTGAGATGGTTTGGACATGTAGAAAGGATGGAACGAAATGGAATGACTTCGAGAGTGTACAAATCTGTAGTGGAGGGAAGGCGGGATAGGGGTCGGCCTAGGAAAGGTTGGAGGGAGGGGGTAAAGTAGGTTTTGTGTGCGAAGAGCTTGGACTTCGAGCAAGCATGCGTGAGCGTATTAGATAGGAGCAAATGGAGACAAATGGTTTTTAGGACTTGACGTGCTGTTGGAGTGTAAGCAAGGTAACATTTATGAAGGGATTCAGGGAAACCGGCAGGCCGGACTTGATTCCTGGAGATGGGAAGTACAGTGTCTGCACTCTGAAGGAGGGTTGTTAATGTTGCAGTTTTATAACTGTAGTGTAAGCATGCCTCTGGCAAGACAGTGATGGAGTGAATGATGGTGAAAGTTTTTCTTTTCGGGCCACCCTGCCTTGGTGGGAAACGGCCGATGTGTTAATAATAATAATATATATATGTAAATATATATATATATATATATATATATATATATATATATATATATATATATATATATATATATATATATATATATATAATATATATATATATATATATATATATATATATATATATATATATATATATATATATATATATATATATTTATATATATGTATAGTTGAACGTTTATTTTAGTACCTTGTGGAATTAAGAGTGAAGAGTGAGCAGCACGGGAAGGAGATGAGAGAAGCCAAACTTTAAAAAAAGGGACTACATAGGCATGAGGCAATTCCTGTATGAGGTGCAGTGGGGAAGACGATTAGAGGGAAAGACAGTGAATGAGATGATGGAGAATGTGGCCAGTAGGTGCAGAGAGGCGGAGGAGAAGTTCGTACCCAGGAACAATAGAAATAACGGGAAGACCAGAGTGAGCCCATGGTTTACCCAGAGGTGTAGAGAGGCCAAAGCCAAGTGTGCTAGAGCGTGGACCAAGAAAGGCTACAAATAGATCTGGACAAGCTACAAGGCTGGTCTGCCAAATGGCTTCAGGAGTTTATCCTCGCCAAGTGCAAAATCATGAAGCTTTGGAAAGGACAAAGACGACGGCAGAGTGAATACAGTCTCGGGGGCAAAGACTACGAACCTGACTCAAGGAGAAGGACCTTCGGGTGCGTATCATACCGAGAATATCCCCTGAGGCATAAACGAAATCAATAACTGCTGAAATAATTGCGCGTCTTGCAAATAAGAGCAGCTCGACATCTAAGTAAGGAGTCATCCACGACACTGTACACCGTGTACGTCAGGCCCATATTGAGGTACGAAGCACCAGTATGGAACCCACGCTTGCTCAAGCATGACAAGAAACTGGAGAAAGTGCAGAGGTTTGCAACAAGACTAGTCCCGGACCTAAGGGGGATGTATTACGAAGAGAGGTTAAAGAATCTCAACCTGGCGACACAGGAGGATAGGAGGACTAGGGGATGATATGATAATGACATACAAAATGCTGATAGGAATTGAGAGGTTAAATAGGGACAGAATGTTTCAGAGATGGAAAATAGGAACAAGAAAGGACAACTGGAAGCTGAAAACTCAGATGAGTCATAGAGATGTTACGAAGTATTTCTTCAGCCTTAGAGTTGTCAGGAAGTGGAACGATCTAGAGAGTAAGGTGGTAGCGGCGGGATCCATACATAGCTTTAAGAAGAGGTACGATAAGGCTCTTGAAACCGGAGAGAGTGGACGTACTAGCGACTAGTGAAGAGGAGAGGCATGGAGCTGTGAATCGACCCCTGCAACCACATATAGGTGAGTACACACAGACACACACACACACACACACACACATACGGGCACCTAGCAAACCTAAGAACAGCATTTCGACATCTTAATAAGGAATCGTTCAGAACCCTGTACGCTGTGTACGTTAGGCCCATACTGGAGTACGCAGCACCAGTTTGGAACCAACACCTAGCCAAGCACATAAAGAAACTAGAGAAAGTGCAAATGTTTGCAACACGACTAGTCCCGGAGCTATGGAGTATGCCCTACGAGGAGAGGTTAAGGGAAATCGACCTGACGACACTGGAGGACAGGAGAGAAAGGGGGGACATGATAACGACATATAAAATACTGAGAGGAATTGACAAGGTGGACAGAGACAGAATGTTCCAGAGATGGGACACAGCAACAAGGGGGCACAGCTGGAAGTTGAAAACTCAGATGAATCACAGGGATGTTAGGAAGTATTTCTTCAGTCACAGAGTGGTCAGGAAGTGGAATAGCTTGGGAAGCGATGTAGTGGAGGCAGGATCCATTCATAGCTTTAAGAAGAGGTATGATAAGGCTCATGGCGAAGGGAGAGAGACCCAGTAGCGGCCATTGAAGAGGCAGGGCCAGGAGCTATGACTCGACCCCTGCAACCTCAACTAGATGAGTACAACTAGGTGAGTACAGAACACACACACACACACACACACACACACACACACACACACACACACACACACACACACCAGGTGGCCTAGTGGGTAAAGCTCTTGCTTCACGCACGGAGGGGCCGGGTTCAATTCCCGGCGGGGCAGAAACATTTCGAAGTGTTTCCTTACATACACATACACACACACATACATACAACAGGCCTAGTGTCTAATTGACATGTGCCTAGGACAAAAAAAATGGTAACTATAACACACTGGTCCTAGGACTGACCCTTGTGGAACCCCGCTCGTCACAGACGCCAACTGTGATACCTCATCACGTACCATGACTCGTTGTTGCCTCCCTGTCAGGTATTCTCTGATCTATTGCAGTGCCCTTCCTGTTATACGTGCCTGATCCTCTAACTTCTGCACTAATCTCTTGTGAGGAACTGTGTCGAAGGACTGCAAGAAGACCTTCGACACAGTTCCTCACAAGAGATTAGTGCAGAAGCTAGAGGATCAGGCACGTATAACGGGAAGGGCACTGCAATGGATGAGAGAATACCTGACAGGGAGGCAACAACTAGTCATGGTACGTGATGAGGTATTACAGTGGGCGCCTGTGACGAGCGGGGTCCTACAGGGGTCAGTCCTAGGACCAGTGCTATTTTTGGTATATGTGAATGACATGACGTGAAGTTAATGAGGAGAATTATATCAGATGAGGATCAGGCAGGACTACAAAGAGACCTGGACAGGCTGGATGCCTGTTCCAGCAACTGACTCCTCGAATTTAACCCCACCAAATGCAAAGTCATGAAGATCGGGGAAGGGCAAAGAAGACCGGACACAGTGTATAGACTAGGTATAGACTGCAAACCTCACCCAAGGAGAAAGATCTTGGGGTGAGTATAATACCGAGCACGTCTCCGGAAGTACACATCAACTATGTAACTGCAGCATACGGGCGCCTGGCAAACCTGAGAATAGCGTTCTGATACCTCAGTAAGGAATCGTTTAAGACTCTGTACACCATGTACGTCAGGCCAATACTGGAATATACAGCACCAGTTTGGAACCCACACCTGGTCAAGCACGTCAAGAAATTAGAGAAAGTGCAAAGGTTTGCAACAAGGCTAGTGCCAGAGCTAAGGAATATGTCCTACGAAGAAAGGTTAAGGGAAATCGGCCTGACGACACTGGAGGACAGGAGGGTTAGGGAACACATGATAACGACATACAAAATACTGCGAGGAATAGATAAGGTGGACAGAGACAGGATGTTCCAGAGAGGGGATACAGAAACAAGGGGTCATAATTGGAAGTTGAAGACTCAGATGAGTCAAAGGGATGTTAGGAAGTGGAATAGTGTGGAAAGTGAGGTAGTGGAGGCAGGAACCATACATAGCTCTAAGACGAGGTATGATAAAGCTCATGGAGCAGGGAGAGGACCTAGTAGCGGTCAGTGAAGAGGCGGGGCCAGGAGCTAAGTATCGACCCCTGCAACCACAAATAGGTGAGTACACACACATAGTAAAGGGTTCTGTCAGAAAAATAGTGCCAGGAGGACAGATATAATATGAAACATTTGTTGCACCCTCAACAACCCTTCAGTAGTCGAGTCAATATCAGCCATGAAAATTATTTCCTGAATTTATTAGACAACTGAAACTGAAATTGTCCAATATTGCAGGAGGGAGATTTTAATCTGATAGACCTGAAAGTAGACGAAGAGTGTACTCACCTAGTTGTGGTTGCAGGTGTAGAATCATAGCTCCTGGCCATGCCTCTTCAATGGGCGCTACTGGGTCTCTCTCTGCGCCATGAGCTTTATCATACCTCTTCTTAAAGCTATGAATGGATCCTGCCTCCACTACATCGCTTCCCAAACTATTCCACTTCCTGACCACTCTGTAACTGAAGAAATACTTCCTAACATCCCTGTGATTCATCTGAGTCTTCAACTTCCAACTGTGTCCCCTTGTTGCTGTGTCCCATCTCTGGAACATTCTGTCTCTGTCCACCTTGTCAATTCCTCTCAGTATTTTATATGTCGTTATCATGTCCCCCCTATCTCTCCTGTCCTCCAGTGTCGTCAGGTCGATTTCCCTTAACCTCTCCTCGTAGGACATACCCCTTAGCTCCGGGACTAGTCTTGTTGCAAACCTTTGCACTTTCTCTAGTTTCTTTACGTGCTTGGCTAGGTGTGGGTTCCAAACTGGTGCTGCATACTCCAGTATGGGCCTAACGTACACAGTGTACAGGGTCCTGAACGGTTCCTTATTAATTAAGATGTCGGAATGCTGTTCTTAGGTTTGCTAGGCGCCCATATGCTGCAGCAGTTATTTGGTTGATGTGCGCCTCAGGAGATGTGCCTGGTGTTATACTCACCCCAAAATCTTATTCCTTGAGTGAGGTTTGTAGTCTCTGTCCCCTTAGACTGTACTCCGTCTGCGGGCCTAAGACTGATCCCTGTGGAACACCACTTGTTACAGATCCCCACTCGGATTTAACCCCATTTATGCACACTCTCTGCTTCCTATTGGTGAGCCATGACTCGATCCATGACAGCACTTTTTCCCCAATGCCATGAGCTGCCACTTTCTTTAACAGTCTCTGGTGCGGTACTCTATCAAAAGCCTTACTAAAATCTAAATAAACAATATCGAATTCTTTATCGTGATCAACAGCCTCAAAAGCTTTACTAAAGAAGGTTAATAAATTAGATAGGCAGGAACGACCCCTCGTGAATCCATGCTGAGTATCATTAATCAAATTATGGTTATCTAAATGGCTTCTAATAATATCAGCTATAATTGACTCTAGTAATTTGCCTACAATTGAGGTCAGGCTTATTGGGCGGTAATTTGACGGTAGTGACTTGTCCCCTGCTTTAAAAATAGGAATTACATTAGCCATCTTCCACATATCAGACACTACACCTGTTTGAAGAGATAAACTAAAAATGTTAGATATTGGTTCACAGAGTTCCATTTTGCATTCCTTAAGAACCCTTGCAAAAAGCTCATCAGGACCCGGCGATTTATTTTGTTTCAGACGGTCTACTTGTTTCATAACCATTTCGCTAGTGACTGTGATATTACATAATTTATCTTCTTCAGGGACACTATAAAAATTAATTACTGGGATATTATTAATGTCTTCCTGTATGAAAACCGAGAGAAAATAATTATTAAAAATAGAGCACATATCATTCTCCTTGTCAGTAAGATGCCCAGAGCTATTTTTAAGGGGACCTATCTTATCCCTAACTTTTGTTCTATAAACCTGGAAAAAAACTTTTTGGGTTAGTTTTTTAATCCCTAGCAACTTTAATTTCATAGTCCCGTTTAGCTTTTCTTATCCCCTTTTTAATGTCCCTCTTAATGTCAGTATACTGATTTATAAGATGACCCTCACCTCTATTTATGCGCCTATAAATTCCTTTCTTCTGCCCTAAAAGATATTTGAGCCTATTATTCATCCATTTTGGGTCATTTCTACTTGATCTAATTTCTTTATACGGGATAAATGTTCTTTGGGCAGCCTGTATAGTGTTAAGAAAGCTGTCATATTGATAGCTCTCTTCGTTACCCCAGTCCACAGTTGATAAGTGTTCTCTAAGCCCATTATAATCTGCTAAGCAAAAGTCTGGGACTGTTATTGAATTCTTCTCATTAACTTCACATCATCTGCAAACATGGACACTTCGGAGTCTATTCCTTCCGTCATGTCGTTCACAAATACCAGAAACAGCACCGGTCCTAGGACTGACCCCTGTGGAACCCCACTCGTCACAGGCGCAGACTCTGACACCTCGCCACGTACCATGACTCGCTGCTGTCTTCCTTACAGGTATTTCCTGATCCATTGGAGTGCCTTCCCTGTTATCCCTTCCTGGTCCTCCAGCTTTTGGACTAATCTCTTGTGTGGAACTGTGTCAAACGCCTTCTTACAGTCCAAGAAAATGCAATCTACCCACACCTCTCTCTCTTGTCTTACTGCTTCACCCTGTCATAGAACTCCAGTAGGTTAGTGACACAGGATATCCCGTCCCTGAAACCGTGTTGGCCATCGTTGATAAGCTCATTCCTTTCTAGGTGTTCCACCACTCTTCTCCTGATAATCTTCTCCATGACTTTGCATACTATACATGTCAGTGACACTGGTCTGTAGTTTAGTGCTTCATGTCTGTCTCCTTTTTAAAAAATTGGGACTACATTTGCTGTCTTCCATACCTCTGGTAATCTCCCTTTTTCGATAGATGTGTTGAAAATTGTTGTTAGGGGCACACATAGCGCCTCTGATCCCTCTCTCAGGACCCATGGAGAGATGTTGTCCGGCCCCATCGCCTTTGAGGTATCTAGCTCACTCAGCAGCCTCTTCACTTCTTCCTCGGTTGTATGTATTGTGTCCAACACTTGGTGGTGTACCCCACCTCTCTGTCTTTCTGGAGTCCCTTCTGTCTCCTCTGTTGACACTTCTTTGAATCTCATGTTGAGTTCCTCACATACTTCGCGGTCGTTTCTTGTGATCTCTCCTCCTTCCTTCCTTAGCCTGATCACCTGGTCCTTGACCGTTGTTTTCCTACTGATGTGGCTGTACAACAGCTTTGGGTCGGATTTGACTTTCGCTGTTATGCCATTTTCATATTGTCGTTGGGCCTCCCTTCTTACCTGTGCATATTCATTTCTGGCTCTACGACTGCTCTCCTTATTCTCCTGGGTCCTTTGCCTTCTATGGTTTTTTCATTATTCCTGTTACCCTTGGGTACAAACCTCTCCTCAGCTTCCTTGCATATTGTTGTCGCATAGTCCATCATCTCGTTTACTGACTTCCCTGCCAGTTATCTGTCCCACTGAATCCCGTTCAGAAAGTTCTTCATGCCCACATAGTCCCCTTTCTTGTAGTTTGGCTTCATTCGTCCAGCCCTTCCTACTTCCCCCTCCACTTGTAACTCTACTGTGTATTCGAAGCTTAAAACCACATGATCACTGGCCCCAAGGGGCCTTTCATATGTGATGTTCTCAATATCTGCACTACTCAAGGTGAATATTAGGTCCAGTCTCGCTGGTTCATCCTCTCCTCTCTCTCTGGTAGTGTCCCTTACGTGTTGGTACATGAAGTTTTCCAGTACCACCTCCATCATTTTAGCCCTCCACGTTTCTTATCCCCCATGTGGCTCCAAGTTCTCCCAATCGATTTCCTTGTGGTTGAAGTCGCCCATGATCAGTAGCTTTTCCCTGCTCGCATGAGCCCTTCTGGCCACTTCAGCCAGTGTGTCAACCATCGCTCTATTACTCTCCCTTACCATGAAAAGTTGGTTGATATGCCTTCCTTTCTTAAGAATTTTAATATCAAAGTTGTATTTAAAAATCTTGATACAGTAAAAAGACTTTTGATAAAAAATTCCCCACAAAATGCTGACGGATGTGTCTATAAGATTCCTTGTAAAATGTGCGATAAAGTTTATTACGGTAAAACTGGTAAAAGTCTTGAACTAAGATTAAAACAACATAAATATAGCATTAGAACTGGACAAGATTCTAATGCTCTATTTATTCATGTGAGAGACTTTAACCATCCAATTGATTTTCAAAATACTGAGAAGGTTGTATCAAGCAAGTCCATGGTTGAGAGGAATATAATAGAATCATGTTTCATGAAAAGTAGTTTTTAAAATAATATGAATATTTCTTTTGGTTTATATAAATTGGATTCATTTATAATTAATACAATTTGGGAAGAATTTAATGATAAATTTGACTAATCTTAATTCTTCTTAAGAGTTTCAGGTCCTTTCTTATGTTCCTCTTCACAGAGTCGGGCGATGTTACGCTACTGTGAGGTGTTGTCTTTGTTAGTGTGATGTGACTGTGAGGTGTATTCTGCCCCTTTATAAGCCTACTTGTCATGTTTTCTTTTACAGTTCCTTGATAATGTGAATAGTCACGAAAGCGCTTGGAATTCCTCTATTTTTTCATAGTGGTTGTCTTGCATACATGATACATGTATCCCTGCCGCCTGATACAGCAATGCCTGTCACGGTGAACTGCCATCCATGACACATGACAGTTACACCTGACACATAACACAGCTACACATGACAGTTACACCTGACACTTGACACAGCTACACCTGACACATGACACAGTTACACATGACACAGCTACACCTTACACATGACACAGTTACACCTGACACATGACATAGTTTCACCTGACACATGACACAGCTACACCTGACACATGACACAGCTACACCTGACACATGACACAGTTACACCTGATACATGACACAGTTACACCTGACACATGACACAGCTACACCTGACACATGACTCAGCTACACCTAATACATGACAGTTACACCTGACACATGACACCGCTATAGCTGACACATGACACAGCTACACCTGACAAATGACACTGTTACACCTGACATATGACACAGCTACACCTGACACATGATACGGCTACATCTGACACATGACACAGCTACACCTGACACATGACACAGCTACACCTGACACATGACACAGCTACACCTGACACATGACACAGCTACATCTGACACATGATACGGCTACACCTGACATGACACAGCTATTACTGAAAGAATTCACCCATCCCCGACCCACGAAATTCTTTGACCTGGAATTGAATTGGAGCTGACCTCCCCATTCCTTGGATCGAACCTGATTGCCTTCCCGTGCCCTCAGGCGCAGTATGACCCCTGAACTGGCTGTGTGTTAAGGGTCGGTCCTAGTAAGAGTGCAGTATTTAAGGTCCTTGTGGAGGCAGTCTGCTGTTATGGTTGTGTGGGAAGGGTCGACCATCTCATGAACGACATAACTGATGGGGTGATTATCTTACTCCTGATCACCACCATTTCTTCGTCTCGTGTGGCCACCTTCCAACACGTTGCCACACATATTTGACCGTTGTCTGCCTCTCTCACCATAATGATGGGCGTGGTCGTGGGCATCTGCTGGAAGGTTTCCAAGGACGTGGGCATCTGTTGGAAGGTTACCGTGGTCGTGAGTATCTGCTGGAAGGTTTGCATGGTAGTGGGCATCTGCTGGGTTTCCACGGTCGTGGGCATCTGCTGGAAGGTTTTCACGATCGTGGACATCTTCTGGAAGGTTTTCAGGATCGTGGGCATCTTCTGGAAGGTTTTCAGGGTCGTTGGCATCTGCTGGAAGGTTTTCAGGATCGTGGGCATCTGTTGGAAGGTTTTCAGGATCGTGGACATTTTCCGGAAGGTTTCCAGGATCGTGGGCATCTTCTGGAAGGTTTTCAGGATCGTGGGCATCTGCTAGGTTTTCAGGGTCGTGGGCATCTGCTGGAAGGTTTTCAGGATCGTGGGCATCTGCTGGAAGGTTTTCAGGATCGTGGACATCTGCTGGAAGGTTTTCAGCAGATGCTCACGACCAGGGAAAAAGGAAAATGGAAAGGCAATGTTTAGCTATAGTTGCTGTGCCTTTAACAAGTTTGGTCCAGGGTAGATCAATATGTACTAACCAAACTGTGATTGCGAGGGTCGAGACTCGGCTTCTAGCTCCGCCTTGTAGACAACTTTGATCGGTATCCCTGATTTCTAGCCTCTTGGGCCTTGTGTCTACTCATGAAGCTGTGTATTGCGTTTGCCTCCACTGCTCTCTTGTATAAGTCTAAAGAAATAGGTCCTAGCTTCCCTAAAGAAATAGTTCCTAGCATCCCTAGGGCTCGTCCGTATCTTCATCTTAAACTTGCGTTACCTTGAGTCTGGTCCTCTTAATCCAAACAGAGAAAGGTGGTTGTTGTGATGATTTATGTAGAACTGGTTCATTAAGAAGTTTCAACTGAGTGGCGGACGGAAGTAGACATGGATAACATCAGAGAGAGAGAGAGAGAGAGAGAGAGAGAGAGAGAGAGAGAGAGAGAGAGAGAGAGAGAGGAGAGAGGGAGGGAGGTAGTGAATAAGTGGTTTTCGAAGCTTGAGGTGTGAGTGTGGTTATGTCTTGTAAGAGATTTAGGGAAGTAAGTTAAGTATATTTAAGATTTGGTGACAGGGAAAAGCAACAACACTTACTGTCATTTTTTCGTTGGGTAGAGACGTTGCACTACCACCCTCACCATCACCATCACTACCACCACTACCACCATCACTACCACCACCCTCACCATCATCCTCACCACCACCACTACCACCATCACCACCACCACCCTCACCATCATCCTCACCACCACCACTACCACCACCACCCTCACCATCACCACCACCACCCTCACCATCATCCTCACCACCACCACCACTACCACTATCACCACCACCACCCTCACCATCTTCACCACCACCATCACCACCACTACCACCACCATCCTCACCACCACCCTCACCACCACCATCACCACCAGTAATCAATCATAGGGATGGTGGCAGTGGAGTGAAAAAGTTGGGCTCCCTACTGCATCGCTTTTGTTAGCGCGAGCATCCATCTATCTTGCCCCAGGCTGTCACGAGAGTGAGGGAAGCCAGAGGTGGGAGGGAGGAGCAAGAGGCAGAGGGAAAAGAGGATAAGGAAGGAAAGAAGGGGAAGCTGGAGATGGAAGATAGACGCAACATCACCTGGACACAAACTCCACAGTGAAAAACATCTTGCAGCAACACGTGGAAATTAGCAATGTACTGTCATGGGAAAAATATCTTCTTAGGGATATCCAGAGTTATCTTGGGTTATCTGACAATCATACTGGGTCATTGTATCATCATAGGGTCATCTTGGGTCATCCTTATCACGAGTACAAGTACTTTCAAAGGTCAGTCGCAATTAACAGAAAGTCCCACATAGTATATACCACATACTTACTTTGATTTACTCTGTATCCCCACCACCAAAACTCGTATAATTATTTACACTATATACATGATATAAGAAAATTTTGGAAAGTGTGCAAGTATGAGAAGTGTCTACAACAGCATTAAATGTCCATTCAGAGTATACTAGTATGGTGGCGACCAGCTCGAGTCTCGTGAGGGTCTGAGGGTTCAGAGTTGCACTTACATGCGAGGTCCAGGGATTCTCAACTTTTCCTCCATTAACCCCCTTGGCTTGATGTATTTCTCCATTTACCCCCTTACTTCCATACAAAAAAAATATCACCATCATAAAGGGACAGAAAAACAAGAAGGTCAGAAAAAAATGAATTATTCAGGTTTTGCACAAAAGTATTTTTACCCCTTGCCATGTAACTTTTTACCCCCAAGGGGTAAATTTACCCCTGGTTGAGAATCACTGCCCTAGGCCCTCCCTCCTCACCTTGAACAAACAGAACCTCCAGCAGAACCGGCAGTCTCCTTGTAGTCAGCTGGTGCACTCACTGAGAGTAAGTAATTAACTACCATACCTTAAGGCAGCTTAGGAAGTCATGCAGGTATGTGATGACGTGTGTCGTACGCAGAGTACCAGAGTTACATTCACCTCGTGACACAATCATAAAGTTATATTACGTCGTTTTGCCTCATATTGGATCATTTAGTCATCTTAGGGACATCGTGGCTCATGCTAGGGTCGTAGTCAGGGTCCTAGCCATCATGGGTTATTGTTGGGCAGGAGACATGACTGTGTGAACCACTCGTCCACTCATGATTCTCTTATTATTATTATTATCATCATCATCATGGAAAAGCTCTAAACTCGTAGGGGTCGCACAACGACTTGAGAGGGGAAGGGGAGGAGGGGAAGAACAGGTAAGCAAGTTTGCTGCGAGGAGCCGGATGTTAGCACCAATCCACTGAATCAAGAGCCCTTCCCCAGCATCAATGTTCTCCACTTTACTCACTTCCAAGAGATGAAACAAAGACAAAAGAGAACAAGAACACTAAAGATATTATTATTATTGACGGAGGCTGGTGGTTGGCTGCTTAATGGGGTTTGAAGCCTATCGACTGCACGAGGGTCATTAAAGCTGCAACGGAAACCTCTTCACTTCCAGGCAAGAATGATTTAATCTTTAAGGGAGGGATTTAAAATAGGATTTCGGCGTATATACGCTGAAAGAAATATACCCTGCGTACTGTCTCAGGAGACAGATGCGTCACCCTCTGTGCCCTCCTCTTCGTCTCGTGATCCAAGGAAGAGGAGGAGGAGGATCACATAACAGACGGCCAGAGAGACTGTTGTTGTTGTCGTTTTTGTTGTTGATGTTGTTGTTGATGATGTTGTTGACGTTGTTGTTAATGTTGAGGTTGTTGTTGATGTTGTTGATGTTGATGATGTTATTGTTATTGATGTTGATGTTGTTAATGATGTTATTGCTGTTGTTGTTAATGATAAGGATGTTGTTATTGATGATATTATTGATGTTGATGATGATATTGTTGTTGTTACTGTTATTGATGCTTCTGCTGTTGTTGTTGATGTTGTTGTTGCTTCTCTTGATGTTGTTATTGATGTTGATGTTGATGTTATTGCTGTTGCTGTTATTAATGCTGCTGATAATGTTGTTGTTGATGTTATTGATGTTGATGTTGCTGTTATTATTGATGTTGATGATGTTGTTGATGTTGATATTGATGATGTTGGTGTTGTTGATGTTATTGCTGTTAATAATGTTGATGATGTTGTTGTTGATGATGATGCTGTTGTTGATGTTGTTCATGTCGTTGTTGTTGATGACTGTGTTGTTGCTGATGATGTTGTTGCTGTTGTTATTGATTATTGACATTGCTGATGATGCTGTTGTTGTTGTTGATGTTGTTGATGATATTGTTGATGATATTGTTGTTGCTGATGATGTTATTGATACCGTTGTTATTGTTGATGTTAAAGATAATGGTGTTGTTGTTGTTGATATTGTTGTTGTTATTGATGTTGATGATGTTGATGTTTTTGTTGTTGTTATTGATGTTGTTGATGATGTTGTTGATATTGTTGTTGATGATATTGTTGTTGATGATGATGTTAATATTGATGCAGAAACGGATATACTATACAGTAGTAAGGATATATAATACAGCCATATCCGACAAGAGTGGCAACAAAATCGATATTAAAAATGATCATGGCATCGATACTCTGGGAGATTTCGTCGAATCTTCTGCATACAATGCCAACCCACAGTATTATGGCTCAGTGGTGGTAGTGGTGGTAGTGATGGTGATGGTGAGGGTGGTAGTGCAACGTCTCTACAATACGGCAGTAAAAGACATACAATACAGTGTGGAATAAATCTACTCAAGTAGATAAATAGAGTAAATCTACTCAAATAGATAAATATAATAAATCTACTCATAAATGGTAATAAATAGTATAAATCTTGACATAAATGTTAATAAATGAAATAAATCTATTCGTAAACAATAACTGATGGAATAAATCTACTCACAAGTGGTAATAAATAAAATAAATCTATTCATAAATGATAAACAGATAGATTAAAACTACTCATAGAAGGAAATATGTGCGCACGAGTCGTAGATGAAGAGTTTCTACGCAAGAGTCGTAGATGAAGAGTTTCTACGCACGAGTCGTAGATGAAGAGTTTCTACGCACGAGTCGTAGAGGAAGAGTTTCTACGCACGAGTCGTAGATGAAGAGTTTCTACGCACGAGTCGTAGATGAAGAGTTTCTACGCACGAGTCGTAGATGAAGAGTTACGTCTGGCAGAAAGTTTGGAAGTCGGAAAATTGCAGGAGTGAGGAAAGGATGTGTGAAACGTGCGAGGAAAGGATGTGTGAAACGTGCGAGGAAAGGATGTGTGAAACGTGCGAGGAAAGGATGTGTGAAACGTGCTGTATAATCAGGGACTTACCATTAAGTCTGTGAACCATGCCAGGTGTTCTGGTGAGAACTGTAAAGTGCGCTCTCTAGGGGAGTATCCACTTCTATTTTGATGATGGTGGAGCACGGTGATCGTCAGGCTGCCTCAGGTGGACAAGATGTCGACGATACGAAAGACACGTTGAGGAAAAAAAGAGAAACGTGAGTAAATGCACGATCCGTTTGTGGTGTCCGATCATGCTTAAGAAGGTGAGATCGTTCACACACACACATATATGGAACCCACACCTGGTCAAGCACGTCAAGAAATTAGAGAAAGTGTAAAGGTTTGCAACAAGACTAGTCCCGGAGTTGAGGGGTATGTCCTACGAGCAAAAGTTAAGGGAAATCAACCTAACGACACTGGAGGACTGGAGGAATAAGGGACGACATGATAACGGCATACAAAATACTGAGTGGATAGGGACAGGATGTTTCAGAGATGGGACACAGCAACAAGGGGTCACAACTGGAGGTTGAAAGCTCAGATGAGTCACAGGGATTTTAGAAAGTATTTCTTCAGTCACAGAGTTGTCAGGTAGTGGAGCAATCTGCAGAGTGATGTAGTGGAGGCAGGATCCACACATAGCCTTATGAAGAGGTACGATAAGAGAGAGAGAGTGGGTACCTAGTGGCGACCAGCAAAGAGGCGGGGCCAGGAGCTTCGACTCGACCCCTCTAACAAAAAATAAATGAGTACAAATCGGTGAGTACACACACACACACATACATGCATTGTTCAGCTGATGAGTTATGAACAGGTCATTAGAGAGTGTGTTCATTGTTACAGAGAGTGTGTTCAGTGTTACAGAGAGTGTGTTCAGTGTTACAGAGTGTGTTCAGTGTTACAGAGAGTGTGTTCAGTGTTACAGAGAGTGTGTTCAGTGTTACAGAGAGTGTGTTCAGTGTTACAGAGAGTGTGTTCAGTGTTACAGAGAGTGTGTTCAGTGTTACAGAGAGTGTGTTCAGTGTTACAGAGAGTGTGTTCAGTGTTACAGAGAGTGTGTTCAGTGTTACAGAGAGTGTGTTCAGTGTTACAAAGATTGTGTTCAGTGTTGCAGAGAGTGTGTTCAGTGTTACAGAGAGTGTGTTCAGTGTTACAGAGAGTGTGTTCAGTGTTACAAAGATTGTGTTCAGTGTTACAGAGAGTGTGTTCAGTGTTACAGAGAGTGTGTTCAGTGTTACAGAGAGTATGTTCAGTGTTGCAGAGCGTGTGTTCAGTGTTACAGAGAGTATGTTCAGTGTTACAGAGTGTGTTCAGTGTTACAGAGAGTGTGTTCAGTGTTACAGAGAGTGTGTTCAGTGTTGCAGAGAGTGTGTTCAGTGTTACAGAGAGTGTGTTCAGTGTTACAGAGTGTGTTCAGTGTTACAGAGAGTGTGTTCAGTGTTACAGAGAGTGTGTTCAGTGTTACAGAGAGTATGTTCAGTGTTACAGAGAGTGTGTTCAGTGTTACAGAGAGTGTGTTCAGTGTTACAGAGAGTGTGTTCAGTGTTACAGAGAGTATGTTCAGTGTTACAGAGAGTGTGTTCAGTGTTACAGAGTGTGTTCAGTGTTACAAAGAGTGTGTTCAGTGTTACAGAGAGTGTGTTCAGTGTTACAGAGAGTATGTTCAGTGTTGCAGAGAGTGTGTTCAGTGTTGCAGAGAGTGTGTTCAGTGTTACAGAGAGTGTGTTCAGTGTTACAGAGAGTATGTTCAGTGTTACAGAGTGTGTTCAGTGTTACAGAGAGTGTGTTCAGTGTTACAGAGAGTGTGTTCAGTGTTGCAGAGAGTGTGTTCAGTGTTACAGAGAGTGTGTTCAGTGTTACAGAGTGTGTTCAGTGTTACAAAGAGTGTGTTCAGTGTTACAGAGAGTGTGTTCAGTGTTACAGAGAGTATGTTCAGTGTTGCAGAGAGTGTTTTAATGTGGTAGCGCCCCGCACTACGTGGTATTACCCTCACGGTGGAGCTCTTATTTCTCATGGTGGGGCTCTTACTCCCACGATGGGGCTCTTATTCCCACGGTGGGGCTCTTATTCCCACGGTGGGGCTCGTATTCCCACGGTGAGACTTTAATTTCCACGGAATTCTATATTTTTCTAGCACCAGTTTCCTAGCACTGTTTTCATTGCTGGTAACTGATGTAATTCACTGTTATTGTCCTGTTTTTTAATTATCAGACAATAATATCAGTGTGTTTTGCCCCTTTCCCACGGTGTTTTTTTTCTTCCCACGGTGTGTGTTTTGTTTCAAACGGTGTATTTTCTCTCACAGTGTGTGTTTCTTTCCCACAGTGTATTTTCCAACGGTGTGTTTTTTCCCACGGTGTTTTTTCCCACTGTGTGTTTTGTTTCCCTCGCTGTATTATTTTCCCTACGTGGTGTGTCTCAATACCACCCACAGTGTGTCTCATTACCACGCACAGTGTCTCACTACCACCCACAGTGTGTCTCACTACCATCCACAGTGTGTCTCACTACCACCCACAGTGTTTCACTACCACCCACAGTGTGTCTCACTACCATCCACAGTGTCTCACTACCACCCACAGTGTGTCTCACTACCATCCACAGTGTGTCTCACTACCACCCACAGTGTCTCACTACCACCCACAGTGTGCCTCACTACAATCCACAGTGTCTCACTACCACCCACAGTGTCTCACTACCACCCACAGTGTGTCTCACTACCACACACAGTGTGCCTCATTACCATCCACAGTGTGTCTCACTACCACAAACAGTGTCTCACTACCACCCACAGTGTCTCACTACTACCCACACTGTGTCTCACTACTACCCAGAGTGTGTCTCACTACCACCCAGAGTGAGTCTCACTACCACCCGGAGTGTGTCTCACTACCACCCACAGTGTCTCACTACCATCCACAGTGTGCCTCACTACCACCCACAGTGTCTCACTACCACCCACAGTGTCTCAATACCACCCACAGTGTCTCACTACCACCCACAGTGTCTCACTACCACCCACAGTGTCTCACTACCACCCACAGTGTGCCTCACTACCACCCACAGTGTCTCACTACCACCCACAGTGTCTCACTACCACCCACAGTGTCTCACTACCACTCACAGTGTCTCACTACCACCCACAGTGTCTCACTACTACCCACACTGTGTCTCACTACCACCCACAGTGTCTCACTACTACCCACACTGTGTCTCACTACTACCCAGAATGTGTCTCACTACCACAAACAGTGTGTCTCACTACCACCCAGAGTGTGTCTCACTACCACAAACAGTGTGTCTCACTACCATCCACAGTGTCTCACTACCACAAACAGTTTGTCTCACTACCATCCACAGTGTCTCACTACCACAAACCGTGTGTCTCACTACCACAAACAGTGTGTCTGACTACAACAAACAGTGTCTCACTACCACCCACACAGTGTCTCACTACCACCCACACAGTGTCTCACTACCACCCACACTGTGTCTCACTACCACCCACACAGTGTCTCACTACCACCCACACAGTGTCTCACTACCACCCACACAGTGTCTCACTACCACCCACACAGTGTCTAACTACCACCCACACTGTGTCTCACTACTACCCACACTGTGTCTCACTACTACCCACAGTAGATGTTAAAGAAATGTCTAACGTTTCTAAAGAATGTCTAATTTTATAAAGGAATGTCTACTTTCCGGCGAGAGTTCTGACAAGATCTTGTTATTGACTAGTGTTTCTTACTTAGCTGATACTGTCAGCAAGGGTGTTTGTTCCCTTTCACTACTGTCAGCGGGAATATTTCCTCCTACTAATATCAGCAGGAATGTTCCCTCTTGCTACTGTCAGCAGGAATATTCCCTCTTACTACTGTCAGCGGGAATATTCCCTCTTACTACTGTCAGCAGGAGTGTTCCCTCTTACTACTGTCAGCAGGAGTGTTCCCTCTTACTACTGTCAGCATGAGTGTTCCCTCTTACTACTGTCAGCAGGAGTGTTCCCTCTTACTACTGTCAGCAGGAGTGTTCTCTCTTACTACTGTCAGCAGGAGTGTTCCCTCTTACTACTGTCAGCAGGAGTGTTCCCTCTTACTACTGTCAGCAGGAGTGTTCCCTCTTACTACTGTCAGCAGGAGTGTTCCCTCTTACTACTGTCAGCAGGAGGGTTCTTTCTTACTACTGTCAGCAGGAGTGTTCCCTCTTACTACTGTCAGCAGGAGTGTTCCCTCTTACTACTGTCAGCAGGAGTGTTCCCTCTTACTACTGTCAGCAGGAGTGTTCACTCTTACTACTGTCAGCAGGAGGTTCTCTTACTACTGTCAGCAGGAGTGTTCCCTCTTACTACTGTCAGCAGGAGTGTTCCCTCTACTACTGCTTCAGCAGGAGTGTTCCTCTACTACTGTCACAGGAGTGTTCACTCTTACTACTGTCAGCAGGAGTGTTCACTTTACTACTGTCAGCAGTGTTCACTCTTACTACTGTCAGCAGAGGTTCCTTTACTACATCTCCTTCCATGTTTCTTTCTGCCGTTCTCCTGTCTCTACACTCTCTCTCTCTCTCTCTTCTCTCTTCTCTGCAGTTCTCTCTCTCTCTCTCTCTCTCTCTTCTCTCTCTCTCTTCTATCTCTCTCTCTCTCTCTCTCTCTCTCTCTCTCTCTCTCTCTCTCTCTCTCTCTCTCTCTCTTCTCTCTCTTCTCTCTCTCTCTCTCTCTCTCTCTCTCTCTTTCTCTCTGATATATTGATTCGTTTATTTCTTCAAATGGGAATTTTTACACACCGTTCTCTTTCATTCTCTGGTTAATTGAACCATTAAGGGAAACAATTTCCTGCTGTTTATGTTTTTCGAGCTGTATAGTACACGTATCTTTGGAAGGTTTTCTGCAGCACTTAAAAAGATTCACACACACACATACACACACACACACAACACACACAGACACACACACACACACACACACACACACACACACACACACACACACAGTCTAGGGGACCAGAGACTGCAAACCTCACTCAAGGAAAAAGATCTTGGGGTGAGTATAACACCAGGCACATCTCCTGAGGTGCACATCAACCAAATAACTGCTGCAGCATATGGGCGCCTAGCAAACCTAAGAACAGCATTCCGACATCTTAATAAGGAATCGTTCAGGACCCTGTACACTGTGTACGTTAGGCCCATACTGGAGTATGCAGCACCAGTTTGGAACCCACACCTAGCCAAGCACGTGAAGAAGCTCGAGAAAGTGCAAAGGTTTGCAACAAGACTAGTCCCGGAGCTATATCCTACGAGGAGAGGTTAAGGGAAATCGACCTGACGACACTGGAGGACAGGAGAGATAGGGAGGACATGATAACAACATATAAGATACTGAGAGGAATTGAAAAAGTGGATAGAGACAGAATGTTCCAGAGATGGGACACAGCAACAAGGGGACACAGTTGGAAGTTGAAGACTCAGATGAATCACAGAGATGTTAGGAAGTATTTCCTTAGTCACAGAGTGGTCGGGAAGTGGAATAGTTTAGGAAGTGACGTAGTGGAGGCAGGCTCCATACATAGCTTTAAGAAGAGGTATGATAAAGCTCATAGCGCAGGGAGAGTGACCCAGTAGCGGCCAGTGAAGAGGCGGGGCCAGGAGCTATGAATCGACCCCTGCAACCACAACTAGGTGAGTACAACTAGGTGAGTACACACACGCACACACATACATACTCACACACACACACACACACAGGAGCTGAGTCTCGACCCCTGCAACCACAAATAGGTGAGTACACACACGGGGAAAAGGGGCCATACTGACGACTACTGATGACACACTGCAGCTCTGGTCCCCTCCTCCGACTTTCGTTACAGATGAATTACAAGAGAACCAAGAGTGAATTAATTGAAAGGATTGATGGAAGAGGAGAGGGAGACACAACAGATAATAGACAATCAATAAACACAAAGAGAAAATGAATGAGACAGACGTTGCCATCATGAGAGCGTCATAACACAGGCAGGTATGACTGCAACACAGGCAGGTATGACTGCAACACAGGCAGGTATGACTGCAACACAGGCAGGTATGACTGCAACACAGGCAGGTATGACTGCAACACAGGCAGGTATGACTGCAACACAGGCAGGTATGACTGCAACACAGGCAGGTATGACTGCAACACAGGCAGGTATGACTGCAACACTCACGCAACACACCGCCTAAATCTTTTGTTGACTTATTTCAAAGCAATGACTAGATAAGATAAAATAAGATAAGATAAAGTGAGATAAGATAAGGTAAGATAATAGAAGATTAGCTTTATTCACTTTCATTTACATAATCGTTATTCATTCATCCAGAAAATCGTGTAATAGTTATAAGCATATGTTGGTGGTATGTTGATAAGATTTAACGAAGGAAATGGCTAAGAATAATATACTGTGATTCATTTTCATGGGAATGCATAAGTGTTTATTTCCTAATTGGTAAATTACGTCATGCTATCTTTATTTTCAACACAGAAGGATACCACAAAATTTAAAAAAAATATATTAGAAAAGAGTATTGTGGTGAGCAGGAGTACCGTGCGAGGTACTGTGGCAGAGTCTTGCATGTAGACGCTGTTGTTTCTAGAGGAACGTCAGCCTAGAATTTGCTTTTATTACTAGAGTGCTGACTATTAATACCCCTGACAGACACGAATCAAAGGGTCGTCCTTGGAAAGCCAGAAGCTTGGCCATAAGGAATGCCGAATGACTCAGGTGTCTGATTACTTATGGCATGACAGGGTCCGAGCATGTCAACAAAAACATGTGAATTATCAGATGGCATGAAAAATGGTGTGATGGTTAGGAATGCTTGAGGCCGTGACCGTGACCGAGACCGTGACGGAGTCAGGTACATATGACAGTCATGAATGTGGGAACCTTGAAACTTACTCTCTTCTTTAGGGAATAGAATATAAAGTTCAAAATGAGAAATTTTGTTCACACAATCCACTACTTTGCAGTCTTTCTCTAGGAAATGATTCAACAACTCTCTCTCTTGAGTGTTCCAGGACAGTGAAGACATCAGAACTATCACCACAACACACACTACCTCACCACCTCCCTCAACACACTGCCTCACCACCTTCCTCAACACACTGCATCACCACCTCCCTCAACACACTGCCTCAGCACCTCCCTCAACACACTGCCTCACCACCTTCCTCAACACACTGCCTCACCACCTCCCTCAACACACTGCCTCAGCACCTCCTCAACACACTACCTCACCACCTTCCTCAACACACTACCTCACCACCTCCTCAACACACTGCCTCACCACCTCCTCAATCACTACCTCACCACCTCCTCAACACACTGCCTCACCACCTCCTCAACACACTACCTCACCACCTCCCTCAACACACTGCTCACCACCTCCTCAACACACTGCCTCAGCACCTCCCTCAAAATACTGCCTCACCACCTCCCTCAACACACTGCCTCACCACCTCCTCAACACACTACCTCACCACCTCCCTCAACACACTGCCTCACCACCTCCTCAAAACACTGCCTCACCACCTCCTCAAAACACTGCCTCACCACCTCCCTCAAACACTGCCTCACCACCTCCCCAACACACTACCTCACCACCTCCCTCAACACACTGCCTCACCACCTCCCTCAAAACACTGCCTCACCACCTCCCTCAACACACTACCTCATCACCTCCCTCAACACACTGCCTCACCACCTCCCTCAAAACACTGCCTCACCACCTCCCTCAAACACTGCCTCACCACCTCCTCAACACGCTACCTCACCACCTCCTCAACACACTGCCTCACCACCTCCCTCAACACACTACCTCACCACCTCCCTCAACACACTGCCTCACCACCTCCCTCAACACACTACCTCACCACCTCCCTCAACACACTGCCTCACCACCTCCCTCAACACACTACCTCACCACCTCCCTCAACACACTGCCTCACCACCTCCCTCAACACACTGCCTCAGCACCTCCCTCAAAATACTGCCTCACCACCTCCCTCAACACACTGCCTCACCACCTCCCTCAACACACTACCTCACCACCTCCCTCAACACACTGCCTCACCACCTCCCTCAAAACACTGCCTCACCACCTCCCTCAAAACACTGCCTCACCACCTCCCTCAAAACACTGCCTCACCACCTCCCACAACACACTCCTCATCACCTCCTCAACACACTGCCTCACCACCTCCCTCAAACACTGCCTCACCACCTCCTCAACACACTACCTCATCCACCTCCTCAACACACTGCCTCACCACCTCCCTCAAAACACTGCCTCACCACCTCCCTCAAAACACTGCCTCACCACCTCCCTCAACACGCTGCCTCACCACCTCCCTCAACACACTACCTCACCACCTCCCTCAACACACTGCCTCACCACCTCCCTCAACACACTACCTCACCACCTCCCTCAACACACTGCCTCACCACCTCCCTCAACACACTACCTCACCACCTCCCTCAACACACTGCCTCACCACCTCCCTCAACACACTGCCTCACCACCTCCCTCAACACACTACCTCACCACCTCCCTCAACACACTACCTCACCACCTCCCTCAACACACTGCCTCACCACCTCCCTCAACACACTACCTCACCACCTCCCTCAACACACTGCCTCACCACTCCCTCAACACACTGCCTCACCACCTCCCTCAACACTACCTCACCACCTCCTCAACACACTACCTACACCTCCCTCAACACACTACTCACCACCTCCTCAACACACTGCCTCACCACCTCCCTCAACCACTGCCTCACCACCTCCCTCAACACACTACCTCACCACCTCCCTCAACACACTACCTCACCACCTCCCTCAACACACTACCTCACCACCTCCCTCAACACACTGCGTTACTAAAACAAAAGATTGCAATTGTGAAACATCTTTCTAAGAATGTTTTCATTGAAAATCATATATTGACATTTATCCTGTTGCTATCTCTCTCGTTCTCTGTCTGTCTGTCTCTGTCTTTGTCTCTGTTTGTCTGTCTGTCTGTCTGTCTGTCTGTCTGTCTGCTCTCTCTCTCTCTCTCTCTCTCCTTCCTCTCTCTCTCTCTCTCTTCTTGTTGGTAGACAGCAACCACCCAGGGAGGTACTACCGTCCTGCCAGGTGACTGTGAAACAGAAACCTGAAACTGTTTTACACGATGGTAGGATTGCTGGTGTCTTTTTTCTGTCTCATAAACACGCTGGATAACAGGTATATCTAGCTACTTCTACTTACACTTTAGGTCACACTACACTGGCATACACATGCATATATATACATACACACATCTAGGTTTTCTTCTTTTCTTAATAGCTCTTGTTCTTTTTATTTTCTCTATTGTCCATGGGGAAGTGGAAAAGAATCTTTCCTCCGTAAGCCATGCGTGTCGTATGAGGCGACTAAGATGCCGGGAGCAATGGGCTAGTAACCCCTTCTCCTGTACAAATCTACTAAAACGAGAAGAAGAAAACTTTATAAAATTGGGTTGTCTGAATGTGCGTGGATGTAGTGCGGATGATAAGAAAGAGATGATTGCCGATGTTATGAATGAAAAGAAGTTGGATGTCCTGGTCCTAAGCGAAACAAAGCTGAAGGGGGTAGGCGAGTTTCAGTGGGGAGAAATAAATGGGATTAAGTCAGGAGTATCTGAGAGAGTTAGAGCTAAGGAAGGGTAGCAATAATGTTGAAGGATCAGTTATGGAAGGAAAAGAGGAATATAAATGTTAAATTCAAGGATTATGTGGATTAAAATAAGGGTCGGATGCGAAAAGTGGGTCATAATAAGCGTGTATGCACCTGGAGAAGAGAGGAGTGTAGAGGAGAGAGAAGATTTTGGGAGATGTTAAGCGAATGTATAGGAACTTTTGAACCAAATGAGAGAGTAATTGTGGTAGGGGACCTAAATGCTAAAGTGGGAGAAACATGCAGAGAGGGTGTAGTAGGTAAGTTTGGGGTGCCAGGTGTAAATGATAATGGGAGCCCTTTGATTGAACTTTGTATAGAAAGGGGTTTAGTTATAGGTAATACATATTTTAAGAAAAGAGGATAAATAAGTATACAAGATATGATGTAGGGCGTAATGACAGTAGTTTGTTGGACTATGTATTGGTAGATAAAAGACTGTTGAGTAGACTTCAGGATGTACATGTTTATAGAGGGGCTACAGATATATCAGATCACTTTTTAGTTATAGCTACAGTGGGAGTAAAAGGTAGATGGGATACAAGGAAAATAGAATCAGTAAGTAAAAGAGAGGTGAAGGTTTATAAACTAAAAGAGGAGGCAGTTAGGGTAAGATATAAACAACTATTGGAGGATAGATGGGCTAGTGAGAGTGTAGGCAATGGGGTCGAAAATGTATGGGGTAGATTTAAAAATGTAGTGTTAGAGTGTTCAGCAGAAGTTTGTGGTTACAGGCGAGTGGGTGCGGAGGGAAGAGGAGCGATTGGTGGAATGATGATGTAAAGAGAGTAGTAAGGAGAAAAGTTAGCATATGAGAGGTTTTTACAAAGTAGAAGTGATGCAAGGAGGGAAGAGTATATGGAGAGAAAAGAGAAGTTAAAAGAGTGGTGAAGCAATGTAAAAGAGAGCAGATGAGAGAGTGGGTGAGATGTTATCAGCAAATTTTGTTGAAAATAAGAAAAGTTTTGGAATGAGATTAATAAGTTGAGGAAGCCTAGAGAACAAATGGATTTGACAGTTAAAAATAGGAGAGGAGAGTTATTAAATGGAGAGTTAGAGGTATCGGGAAGATGGAGAGAATATTTTGAGGATTTGTTAAATGTTGATGAAGACAGGGAAGCTGTGATTTCGTGTGTAGGGCAAGGAGGAATAACATCTTGTAGGAGTGTGGAAGAGCCAGTTGTGGGTGTAGGGAAGTTCGTGAGGCAGTGGGTAGAATGAAAGGGGTAAGGCAGCTGGGATTGATGGGATAAAGATAGAAATGTTAAAAGCAGGTGGGGATATAATTTTGGAGTGGTTGGTGCTATTATTTAATAAATGTATGGAAGAGGGTAAGGTACCTAGGATTGGCAGAGAGCGTGTATTGTTCCTTTGTATAAAGGCAAAGGGGACAAAAGAGAGTGCAAAATTATAGGGGAATAAGTCTGTTGAGTGTACCTGGTAAAGTGTATGGTAGAGTTATTATTGAAAGAATTAAGAGTAAAACAGAAAGCAGGATAGCAGATGAACAAGGGGCTTTAGGAAAGGTAGGGGTGTGTAGACCAAGTGTTTACAGTGAAACATATAGGTGAACAGTATTTGGATAAGGGTAAAGATGTTTTGTGGCATTTATGGATTTGGAAAAGGCGTATGATAGGGTAGATAGGGGGCAATGTGGCAGATGTTGCAGGTGTATGGAATAGGAGGAAGGTTACTGAAAACAGTGAAGAGTTTTTATGAGGATAGTGAGGCTCAGGTTAGAGTGTGTAGGAGGGAAGGGACTATTTCCCAGTAAAAGTGGGCCTTAGACAAGGATGTGTGATGTCACCGTGGTTGTTCAATATATTTATAGATGGGGTTGTAAGAGAAGTGAATGCGAGGGTCTTAGCAAGAGGTGTTGGGCTAAAAGATAAAGAAGCAAATACAAAGTGGGAGTTGTCACAGTTGCTTTTGCTGATGACACTGTGCTTTTGGGAGATTCTGAAGAGAAGCTGCAGAGGTTGGTGGATGAATTTGGTAGGGTGTGTAAAAGAAGAAAATTGAAAGTGAATATAGGAAAGAGTAAGGTGATGAGGATAACAAAAAGAATAGGTGACGAAAGATTGGATATCAGATTGGAGGGAGAAGTATGGAGGAGGTGAATGTATTCAGATATTTGGGAGTGGACATGTCGGCGGATGGGTCTATGAAGGATGAGGTGAATCATAGAATTGATGAGGGGAAAAGGGTGAGTGGAGCACTTCGGAGTCTGTGGAGACAAAGAACCTTGTCCATGGAAGTAAAGAGGGAATGTATGAGAGTATAGTTATACCAACGCTCTTATATGGGTGTGAAGCATGGGTGATGAATGTTGCAACGAGGAGAAGGCTGGAGGCAGTGGAGATGTCATGTCTGAGGTCAATGTGTGGTGTGAATATAATGCAGAGAATTCGGAGTTTGGAAATTAGGAGGAGGTGCGGGATTACCAAAACGATTGTCCAGAGAGCTGAGGAGGGGTTGTTGAGGTGGTTTGGACATGTAGAGAGAATGGAACGAGACAGAGTGACTTTGAGAGTGTATAAATCTGTAGTGGAGGGAAGGCGGGGTAGGGGTCGGCCTAGGAAAGGTTGGAGGGAGGGGGTAAAGGAAGTTTTGTGTGCGAGGGGCTTGGACTTCCAGCAAGCATGTGTGAGCGTATTTGATAGGAGTGAATGGAGGCATATGGTTTTTAATACTTGACGTGCTGTTGGAGTGTGAGCAAAGTAACATTTATGAAGGGATTCAGGGAAACCGGCAGGCCGGACTTGAGTTCTGGAGATGGGAAGTACAGTGCCGGCACTCTGAAGGAGGGGTGTTAATGTTGCAGTTTTATAACTGTAGTGTAAAGCACCCTTCTGGCAAGACAGTGATGGAGTGAATGATGATGAAAGTTTTTCTTTTTCGGGCCACCCTGCCTTGGTGGGAATCGGCCGATGTGTTAATAAAAATAAAAAAATAAAAATATATATATATATATATATATATATATATATATATATATATATATATATATATATATATATATATATATATATATATACATATATACAGAACAACCACTGTGAAAAATTAATTTAAGGTACATTAGACAAATTTTTGGGTAGAATATAAACTGTGTTTCACGGATCCTTGACTAGCTACCTACATCATCATAAAAAGTCAGGTGTTGTGGGTGGCAGGAGGTGTAGTCTCCTTATATGCCTTCCCGTTAACCTTTTATTTTTATAGTTCCTTGATAATGTGAGTAGTCACGAAAGCGCGTGGAATTTCGCTATTTTTTCACAGTGGTTGTTCTGCATATTGTGATATCACCTGTTTACTGTGATCTTATTGCATATACATATACGTATATATATATATATATATATATATATATATATATATATATATATATATATATATATATATATATATATATATATATATATATATATATATCGAAGAAGGCATATATCGTTAGCCAGGTTAAAGCTGTACTTCAGTTTCGTATTTTCCATAAAGAGGCGGCTAGTTGGAAGGCCGCTACGAGTGGCCTCCCACCACGGATATACCGGCCATACCCCATCTCTCTCCCTCCCCATCACCGACCACAACCTCCCATCCTCCACCCCAACCAGTCCCCCTCCTCCACCCCCAGCAGTCCCCCTTCCTCCACCCCCACCAGTCCCCCCAGAACTCTCTGAGGCTGGCCATGAGAGCTCCCAAATGGCAGTTTCCGTGAAGTTTCTGCAAGAAGTTAAAAGTCATGTGAACAGGTTTCCACGAACAAGGAGAGTCCAAGTACTGGCCTGACATTGTAACGCTCGCCGCTGAAATATTTTAACTCGACCTAAGCTCTGGTGTGGGATTCTTTACCCCCTCTCCCAAGCTGGGTATTTCTGGGCCCCTCAAGCTTTGTGCTGTGTGTATTTTGTCCTTGTTGCAAGCTGTGTATTGAGTGCTTTTATTAATTTTAGTTGTATCTTGTTTGTTTCTCTTGTTCCAATCTGTATATCTCTGGAGGGTATGCCTGGAGGGATTCGGGGGTCAACGCCCCCGCAGCCCGGTTTATGACCATACCTCGCAGTGAATCAGGGCCTGACCAACCAGGCTGTTACTGCTGGCCACAAGTAGTCCAACGTACGAAACACAGCCTGGTTGCTCAGGTAATGACTTAAGTTGCCTGTGCAACTTCCTCATGAAGACAGCCAGGGATCTCGTGGTGATCCCCTTCATGTATGCTGGGAGGCAGTTGAACAATTTTGTGTGTGTGGTGTATTTGTCTTGTTCCAAAACTGTGTGTATTGTGTATTTTGTGTTCCAAACTGTGTATTTTGTATGTTTAACTTGTTCAAAGCTGTGTTGAGCGTTTTTTATTGTTCTAAGTTGGGTATGTTGTGTGTTTTTTCAAAGGTCTGTTGTGTGTTTTATTGTTCCAGGTTGTGAATGTTGTGTGTTTTATTGTTCCAGGTTGTGAATGTTGTGTGTTTTATTGTTCCAGGTTGTGAATGTTGTGTGTTTTATTGTTCCAGGTTGTGAATGTTGTGTGCTTTTCTTGTTCCAAGTTGTGTGTTGTGTTTTTCTTGTTCCAAGCTGGAGTTTTATTTGTTTCGAATTAATTTGTATGACTTATTTGTTCCATATTGTGTGTTGTATATCTATCGTGAGTGTATTAGATGTGAACAGCGTGGTTGGCTGGTCCTCAGTGTCTACACCCAGCACCTACACCTAGCACCTGTTGTATACCCAGCACTAGCACTTGCTGTATACCAAGCACTAGCACCTGCTGTATACCCAGCACTAGCACCTGCTTTATACCCACCTACACCTTGCACCTACACCCAGCACCTACACCCAGCACCTACACCCAGCACCTACACCCGGGGGGGCACACAAGCGCCAAGCCTCACACAAAAGAGAATAAACAGAGAGGAAGTGAGTGTTAAATGCTTTCTTTTATCTTGGTCATAAGTAGCGAAAGTTAAAGTTTGGGCGTAAGAGATACCTCATATTTGTTTTTAAATTAAAGAGACCTTACAGAAATTACTTTTAATATCCTCAAATAATTATTATTATTATTATTATTATTATTTTGCTACGACAATGGAATTGTCATAGATTACTAGCAGTCTACACTGTAGTTAGTGAAAGTTATCCTAGGTGAAATTTTGAGAATAGTTCTTGGGTGAGCCTCTCACTTGGTGCTTCAGTGTCCACATTAACACGAACAGTTTGACGGAACAAACTCCTCAGGTGAAATGCGAACGTCCGCAGTTTGTACACACGAGTCCACGAAGGAGATTTCGAAAGTGTCTCGACGAACAAGCAACTCTCTAATGAAACAACACATAAGAAATTCAAAGCTGTTGATTTTGAGTCTTGGAGTTGCTTAGAGTAGTCCAGGTCACAGAATTTACTACATTGCGTTTTGTTGAGGCCGTTGTGAAAGGATCTGTTTTATGCAGTAATAATGTTAGTAGAATTACCGCCAATACGTTGAGTATCAGTATACACGTGCTACTAATGAGATATTTTACTGCGGCAACGTTTTGCCTTGCTAGGAGCTCCGGGAGAGCGAAACGTTGCCTCAATAATATGTCACATTATTCACATGTGTCTTTGACTTTTATTCTCGAGTATTGTGAAGCCCAAATTAGTTTAACATCTCTATTTTAACACGGTGACTGTCTCCCACCGAGGCCAGGTAACTATGCCCCCCAAAAAAAAAAAAAACGCATTCACCGTCATTCATTCATTGGCTGTCGTGCTATAAGTGCTATGACAAAACGTCTACACAAACTCACTAAATGAGTTTGTGTAGATGTTTAAGCCCCAGTAACATAAAAGACGTCAGAATATTTAAATAAAATAGCTGGAGATAAATGGTACAAATACCGACACGATGAAAAAAATAAAGAGACAAATGTAGCACAAAGTGATCCTTTATTGACAAAGGATCGCATTATACTGCATTTGTATCTATTTTTTTTTTGCAAAATAGCTGTTGAGAGGATGTTACAAAGAGCATCGCTGGGCGTAATGTCAAGGGTAGTCAGTGTTGGTGTTGTCGGTCAATAGCATCTTGTGAGTGTCACCAGCGAGACACCAACAATAATTAAATGGTAGCAGAGAACAAGTTAAGAGGTCCATCACTTTCGTGCAGGCGGAGTCTAGTATTTCGTGCAGGCGAGATCTGGCACTTCATGCAGGCGAGGTCTGGCACTTCGTGCAAGCGAAGTCTGGCACTTCGTGCAGGCGAGGTCTGGCACTTCGTGCAGTCGAGGTCTGGCACTTCGTGCAGGCGAGGTCTGGCACTTCGTGCAGGCGAGGTCTGGCACTTCGCACTCTGAAAGATCACTGCGCTTCAGATCATGATGTTTCTCAGCTTAGCACTGGGTCAGCCTCCTCACTCAGACACTGGGCTGTTTACTGACGACTGAGCCACTGCCAGCACACATGCCGAGGCAGTAAAACCTGAACAAGAGGAATAAATGTCACAACATCATGACAAACAAATCACAACACAGAATTTGGACATAAGTGAAAAAGAAAAATCGCGAGTAATAATTTATCAGAACACAGATGCTTCATCCAGCACTCATTTACAAATTAAATAATAGATGCGTAAACCTGAAGAACATATAAACCAGGGAAAGGATGGGGTTTGAACCAATAGGGAGTGAGTCGTAAGACTCTAGGCCAGTAGTTTGTTTGCGGTCGTGTTATTACGATTTCGTGCCATGAAGAACATTTTTTCACTTCTCGTAGTTGAAACGACTTGTGTAAGACACCATTTTTTTTCTGCTGATTGCTTTCTGTGATTACTATCAGAAAAGGCATTGCATTGAATCAGCATTGATCGTCGTTTCTGACACCACTCCACGGTAGTAACACCACTCCACGGTTGTGACACCACTCCACGGTAGTGACACTACTCAACTCAGGTGTGTTGGCAAGACACCACGATGCAGTAACCTGACCAACACATCACTGACCCTTCCGACACCTGACATTTCTCCTGGAGTCTACCTGGAGAGAATTCCAGGGGTCAACGCCCCCGCGGCCCGGTCTGTGACCAGGCCTCCTATAAATCCTGCGTAATTCTTATACCCTGGTTGGCATTGACAAAGTTTCATAACGAGCAAAACAGTTCCTTATAAAATGTTCTAGAGTTGCACAAATGTCCTTGTTATACATAATATACGATCGCTATCTAGAAAATGATCTTTCTGTCTTACAGATTCAGGAGGTTAAGCTGCTAAGACAGAAAGGTTCTACTGAGCATTTGCTTCCATCCCCGTGAAAATTTATGTATATTGTGAGGCTCCATAGCCTCAAAGATAATAACAGGACATTGTAAAAATATGTAAGGTCATTCTAGTTATTATTTAATTTTTTTTTTTCAAGTAATACCCCCATACATTTAATTAATAACTTTAATATTGAGTCAGCACAGTTCTATTCTTCTTAAAAAAAATACCCAAATGTAACATGGCGTACACATGGCTTCTATTTACCAGCGAGAACTCATAAGAGTTAGTAATTTAACGGAAACAGATACTTATAGGGAAAATGATTTACTAAGTTAAGTAAAGAACGGTGGCAGGGTTGTAGTGGCAAACAATACGTGAGAACGAGATTTTAATTCGAACGACTGCTCGTCCGTAAAGGCTGGATTATATCTGAAAAAGATACGAGTTTTAGTTGAACGTGTCGTTGAAGAAAATTAAAGGACACGGATCTTTTGTCAGAAGGTGACCCGTCCAGCGGTGCTGGCAATATTGCAGGACCACGGAAAGAAGCGCTGACGGGCGTGCGGTGCTGGGAACAGTGGTATCTGAGGTCACGTGTGAAGGTGAAGAAGCAACGGCCAATATTGCAGACCACAGCAGCACCGACCGTTGACTTATAGGTGCTGAACTCAGTAATGTGTGTGTGGGGGGAGGGAGGAGTGGGGATACTCAGCAGTGGTTGCTTACTAAGGTGGAGGGATAACAAGGTGAGGTTAAACCAGACACGTTAGGGATTAGGCACACACAAAGGCCTCGTATATTTGCTTGTGAAATATGCGAAGCTTTTGTGTGCGTTTTAAGGCTGATTGTTGCCGCAGCCCAATCCATTATGTGAGTGTAGGTCACCAGGTGTTGAACTATTATAGATTCCGTCACAAGCCTAAAATCCTCCAGAGAGTTCTTGATCGAAAGTAAGAATAAAGTCTTGAGAACGAGCGGGAATCAAGAACTAATGTGCCAGTAGAACCATCGGTAAGATATGGTACGGAAAAAATACAGTCACATGTGAAAGAAGACACATGTGAAAGAAGACACATGTGAAAGAAGACACATGTGAAAGGAGACACATGAAAAAGACACAAGTGAAAGAAGACACATGAAAAAAGACATAAGTGAAAGAAGACATGTGAAAGAAGACACATGTGAAAGAAGACACATGTGAAAGAAGACACATATGAAAAAGACGCAAGTGAAAGAAGACACATGAAAAAGTCACAAGTGAAAGAAGACACATGAAAAAAGACATAAGTGAAAGAAGACATGTGAAAGAAGACACATGTGAAAGAAGACACATGTGAAAGAAGACACAAGTGAAAGTAGACACAAGTAAAAGAAGACACATGTGAAAGAAGACACATGTGAAAGAAGACACATGTGAAAGAAGAAACATGTGAAAGAAGACACAAGGGAAAGAAGACACATGTGAAAGAAGACACTTGTGAAAGAAGACACTTGTGAAAGAAGACACTTGTGAAAGAAGACACGAGTGAAAGAAGACACATGCGAAAGAAGACACTTGTGAAAGAAGACACAAGTGAAAGAAGACACATGTGAAAGACACAAGTGAAAGAAGACACAAGTGAAAGAAGACATTTGTGAAAGAAGACACGTGTGAAAGAAGACACAAGTGAAAGAAGACACATGTGAAAGAAGACACAAGTGAAAGACACAAGTGAAAGAAGACACATGTGAAAGAAGAGACATGTGAAAGAAGACACATGTGAAAGAAGACACAATTGAAAGAAGACACAAGTGAAAGAAGACACAAGTGAAAGAAGACACAAGTGAAAGAAGACACAAGTGAAAGAAGACACATGTGAAAGAAGACACATGTGAGAGAAGACACATGTGAAAGAAGACACATGTGAAAGAAGACACAATTGAAAGAAGACACATGTGAAAGAAGACACAAGTGAAAGAAGACACATGTGAAAGAAGACACATGAGCAGTATTAAGATAGTTTAATGAGGGAACGTTTCACCACGGATGGCTTCCTGAGGCAGCCATCCGTGGCGAAACGTTTCCTCATTAAAAATGTGCTTATACTGCGCAAGTATCACAACAACTGCAACTTCCCAGCAACTCACCAAAACATCACAGATCAATATTCTAGTTTAGAATATTTTACAAAGCACCAAATGCAGTGATCAGAGTTTTTCTCAGACTTAAGAACCAAAACATCACTACTGTCCAGTAACAATGTAAAATATTCCTTTGATCAAAATACATTAAAAGTTTGAAGCCTGTCGCAAGAAGCATTTTCCAGATATCACACAGAAACAAATAATTTACATCTAAACCCCTAAGTTGTACTAAATCTTCGTGTGTGTGTGTGTGTGTGTGTGTGTGTGTGTGTGTGTGTGTGTGTGTGTGTGTGTGTGTTAGATGCAACAGTCCTCAACTAATCTGAAGCTTCCACTGAATAGACTACATCAGCGCTGAACCCAGCTAAAACTTTCTGAACTTCCAATGTACTTTTATACAGGTTAAGAACTCTTAATCCTACCTCAGCTCAGCTATGGAATACCACCCTCACAACAGCACCCATGCAAATTGAATAACATCCAGGTACCTATTTACTGCTAGGTGAGCAGGGGCCACCTATACAAAGAGACTTGCCAATACGTCTCGCCCGGGCTCACAACCTGGGACCCTTGGGTTGTGAGCCGAACACTAACCACTGAGTGGCTGCTCTACTCTAAGGTTTTGAACATGATTTTCGCCTGTGAAATCTCATCTAAAATTGTGGCAAGTAATACATTTTTTAATTGTTATTTAATAATTAGTTTGCCCGGTTATGTCTAGTAAATTATTTTTGATGTTAGCTTTGTAGACAGATAATATTTTAAGCCTCATATCTATTCCTAGTTTCATCTTCAATATTTCATACATAATTTTAGGTTAGGTAAGGTTTGTCAGGAAACAGGACAAGTGTTTCCTGACGCGATTTTACTTCTTCTTAATTCGCCGGTTGTTGTTGTTGTTGATTTACCGGTACTCTCCCGGCTCGAGTCTTTTCCAGATGGTGACCCGGCCTTGACTCCCTGTCTTGGAAGTGTCTGAGACTTATGTCTCTCATGGGAGGAGGTACAAGTACCCCCTCATCATCTGGGACCAATTGTCCCCAGGCCTAGCCACGTTCCCCGTTCTCACGAGGCTCGTAGGGAGAAGCTAGGGTCCTTGTCTGCCATTTTCCACGCCCCAGGGGAACCGTGGGAATAGCAGTCTTGGGAGCCGCAGATGGTAGCAAACTACGGCTCTAGCACCTACTCCTCCCTAGAAGGGCTGGACATGGTTTTCTCAGTCATTCGCCGGTAGGTAGTGTAGGTTAATCAGAACACCGGACAGATGTTTCCTGACGCGGGTCTAAGTCATGATGACCCGCCGTTGGAGCTTTTGGTCATCTGACCGAGGCCTTCCGCTGGCTTACCGGTCCACCCCTTTAAAAATTATGGTCTTTATGTTAGTTAGTTCAGACTCTCAGGTAAGGACCCACTAGGGGCGAGGGGAAAGTGGGGACAGAAGAAGAATAGCCGGTGAGAGGAAGAGCTTAAGTAGAAGAGAAAGAGTCAGGACTAAACCCAACAGTCTAACTACTTTTGTAGGTCTTTATGGTAATTTATGTTTCTTTAACATCAGCCTAACAATTTTTTGAAAATCAGAGAACAAATTAACTATGTAAATAACATTTTGGTGGTTATTGTTATCTATTTTCAGCAAGCACTTGAACACATATTATTAAGTCCCAATTAGTGGAAAGATTTAAATCGAAAATAGTTTGTCGTCGGTCACTTCACGCAGAAAATAGAAGTTTGATTTTAGTAATCCTATTTTTGCAAAGGAGTTGCAATGTCAAGGAGTAACTCAATCAAACTTGTGGGCGCTGCTCCCCGCTGAGAAAACTGTCTTTGATAGATTAGAGTCACTAGGGCTGGGTAGTGCTACCTCTTTGTCCTCTCGTATGTCTGTATATTGTTTTGCTTCATTGTCGTCGGTCAAGTCATTGGAATAGATTTTTAATAGCTTTCTCTTTATATGACTAAGACCCTCTTTCCTGACACGAATCTTACCTAACCTCTGCTCGTGCATACAGTTATTTTTATGCATAACTTTCTTGGTAGAATACATAACTCGAGAATGTTTGGTGATACGCACAATTCCAGAAGGTTTACTGGTATAATTAATTCCGTTGCTTGTTCTTATATGTAATAACAATAATTGGGGGTAATATACACAGTTTTTGTTTCTTGCGATATAGACAGTGCCAATTTTTGACTACACAGACCTCCATTATTTTTTCTTGATTTACACAATTCCAGTTTTACTTTTTTTTTTCTTTTTAACTAAATTTCTTACAGTAAGAAACTGTTATTCTTTATGTCAAAAAGGTTATAATTATAAGCAATATTTTTAAGGGGTTGGAGCGGTAAGCCAGCAGAAGGCCTCGGTCAGATGACCAAAGGCTCAGCGTCAGGAAACACTCGTCCTGTTTCCTGACTAACCTTACATAACATAACCGTGATTCTGTACATCCAACTTGATTTACTCAAACCCTGATTTAAAATCTATATTGATAATTCACAACATTGTTAACCTCTAGCTAAGTCGATCTGTTGACACAAATACACATCTCTGCTTCACATCGCAGTTAACAACATTTTTCACATGAAATAAAGATAAATTTTTCCTAGGAAGATATTTTTGTGTTTATTCTAGCATGGGTTTAAAACATGAATTATGACTTCTGGGAATGTGCATGTATAATAAGGTCGTTATGATTTATTAGAAGAGATAAAAATATTTACTTTCATTCTTACAGTGATTCTTACAGTGTTTTCATGAATATATATGTTTTATAAATGTATTCTGTCTATTAATAAAGCATTTATATGTAAAAAAAAAAAAAAAAAAATATATATATATATATATATATATATATATATATATATATATATATATATATATATATATATATGGATGATATATGGATATATGGATGAGATTTTCGTATTATAATCAGTGACAAAGATGTAACAATATGTACTAGACATGTATCTCTCACCTCGTGTACTGTATATGCCATCTTTATATCAACAATGTATCTCTCAAATCTTTTGTACCATATTATGTAATAAAATATACCTATTGGTAAAAAAAATTAAAAGATGGGTGGTAGGAGAAGTGGAATATTAAAATGGCATCAGGAAGAAATCCAAATATTCTTCCTTGAAGCCTTTTATCCACTTCTCGAGGCTATGGGTCCCACAATTTACACCAGAGGTGGACCCCATATATATATATATATATATATATATATATATATATATATATATATATATATATATAAGAGAGAGAGAGAGAGAGAGAGAGAGAGAGAGAGAGAGAGAGAGATAGGCAGAGAGAGAGAGAGATAGGCAGAGAGAGAGAGAGAGAGAGAGAGAGAAGAGAGAGAGAGAGAATCAGAATGAATACGAGAGTGTAACTTGGGCATAAGTTTCTAGTGCAGTAAAGTAGCTGCAGCTCTGGAGGGAAAACTTATGAACTTAATAAGACTTTGCTACTCGTACTTTGTGAATTCATAACTACACACTGGAGAAAATGTTCCTCCACTGGAGAACTTGTAGTTCCATGTTCACTTATGAGGCTTCAGCTCCACTCTTCTGTCTAAGTGTCAATAGTTCAGTTGTTTTAGCTAAGTATTTAAATTTCAATTAATGCCAACTTTCTGCATAGTTTACAATGTTAATAAAAACGCATGAGTAATGACGTACGTCTTTGTAATGCGGACTAAGTATACGAATTTACTAACCATGTCAGTCGTATAAAAGCTCCATCACTAACACAAGGGAAATAAAAAAAATACTCTGAGATAACGCTGACGCCAGGTTAAGTCTTCAAGACATCCTAAGGTTTTTCTGTCAGTGTTTTTAAAGGATGTCAAATGACTTTCGAATATTTCGAAGCGTAGCAGAGCCACAATTTTTTTATTTTTTTTTTTTGTCTCAGAGAACGTGGCCTGGCGCGCTCCTCCTCCACAGGAAGGAGCCGTCAGGTTGTTGACTTTCGGGAACAGGTCAGTGTAGCTTCCACGACGACTCTACATACCTGGGCTAACTTTCGTCTCTCGGATTAATTTTTTTTTCAGGAAAGTTTCTTTGCTCTTCTATACGTTACGTATAATTAGGATTATTTTTTTATTGGCGTCGGTATGGTATTGATCCCGTAGAACACACGGCAACGTCTGGGTTGTTCCGGCATGCCTCACCAGCGTGCCAGCAGTGTTGCCGAGGAAACACAACACGCAACACTGCTAAAGGCGGAATTGATTGATTATTAATTCTTCAGAATCGACACAAATCTATACAAGTTTCTACTTTCATGTCTCTGTGGTAAGCTGAGACTGAACACTTCATCAAGACCGAGGGATTGAACACCTTTAACCAAGACCGAGGGATTGAACACTTTTCATCAAGACTGAGGGATTGAACACCTTTAACCAAGACTGAGGGATTGAAAACTTTTCATCAAGACTGAGGGATTGAACACTTTTAACCAAGACTGAGGGATTGAACACCTTTAACCAAGACTGAGGGATTGAACACCTTTAACCAAGACTGAGGGATTGAACACCTTTTAAACCAAGACTGAGGGATTGAACACTTTTAACCAAGACTGAGGGATTGAACACCTTTAACCAAGACTGAGGGATTGAACACCTTTAACCAAGACTGAGGGATTGAACACCTTTAACCAAGACTGAGGGATTGAACACCTTTAACCAAGACTGAGGGATTGAACACCTTTAACCAAGACTGAGGGATTGAACACCTTTAACCAAGACTGAGGGATTGAACACTTTTAACCAAGACTGAGGGATTGAACACCTTTAACCAAGACTGAGGGATTGAACACTTTTAACCAAGACTGAGGGATTGTACACCTTTAACCAAGACTGAGGGATTGAACACCTTTAACCAAGACTGAGGGATTGTACACTTTTAACCAAGACTGAGCGATTGTACACCTTTAACCAAGACTGAGGGATTGAACACTTTTAACCAAGACTGAGGGATTGTACACTTTTAACCAAGACTGAGGGATTGAACACCTTTAACCAAGACCGAGGGATTGTACACCTTTAACCAAGACTGAGGGATTGTACACTTTTAACCAAGACTGAGGGATTGAACACCTTTAACCAAGACTGAGGGATTGAACACTTTTAACCAAGACTGAGGGATTGTACACCTTTAACCAAGACTGAGGGATTGAACACCTTTAACCAAGACTGAGGGATTGAACACCTTTAACCAAGACTGAGGGATTGAACACTTTTAACCAAGACTGAGGGATTGAACACCTTTAACCAAGACTGAGGGATTGTACACCTTTAACCAAGACTGAGGGATTGTACACTTTTAACCAAGACTGAGGGATTGAACACTTTTAACCAAGACTGAGGGATTGAACACTTTTAACCAAGACTGAGGGATTGTACACTTTTAACCAAGACTGAGGGATTGAACACCTTTAACCAAGACTGAGGGATTGAACACCTTTAACCAAGACTGAGGATTGAACACCTTTAACCAAGACTGAGGGATTGTACACCTTTAACCAAGACTGAGGATTGTACACTTTTAACCAAGACTGAGGGATTGAACACTTTTAACCAAGACTGAGGGATTGAACACTTTTAACCAAGACTGAGGGATTGTACACTTTTAACCAAGACTGAGGGATTGAACACCTTTAACCAAGACTGAGGGATTGAACACCTTTAACCAAGACTGAGGGATTGAACACCTTTAACCAAGACTGAGGGATTGTACACTTTTAACCAAGACTGAGGGATTGAACACCTTTAACCAAGACTGAGGGATTGAACACCTTTAACCAAGACTGAGGGATTGAAAACTTTTCATCAAGACTGAGGGATTGAACACCTTTAACCAAGACTGAGGGATTGAACACCTTTAACCAAGACTGGAGGATTGAACACTTTTAACCAAGACTGAGGGATTGAACACTTTTAACCAAGACTGAGGGATTGAACACTTTTAACCAAGACTGAGGGATTGAACACTTTTAACCAAGACTGAGGGATTGAACACCTTTAACCAAGACTGAGGGATTGAACACTTTTAACCAAGACTGAGGGATTGAACACTTTTAACCAAGACTGAGGGATTGAACACTTTTAACCAAGGCTTAGGGATAGAACACCTTTAACCAAGACTGAGGGATTGAACACTTTTAACCAAGACTGAGGGATTGAACACTTTTAACCAAGACTGAGGGATTGAACACCTTTAACCAAGACTGAGGGATTGTACACCTTTAACCAAGACTGAGGGATTGAACACCTTTAACCAAGACTGAGGGATTGTACACCTTTAACCAAGACTGAGGGATTGAACACCTTTAACCAAGACTGAGGGATTGAACACTTTTAACCAAGGCTTAGGGATTGAACACCTTTAACCAAGACTGAGGGACTGAACACTTTTAACCAAGACTGAGGGATTGAACACTTTTAACCAAGACTGAGGGATTGAACACTTTTAACCAAGACTGAGGGACTGAACACTTTTAACCAAGACTGAGGGATTGAACACTTTTAACCAAGACTGAGGGATTGAACACTTTTAACCAAGACTGAGGGATTGAACACTTTTAACCAAGACTGAGGGATTGAACACTTTTAACCAAGACTGAGGGATTGAACACTTTAACCAAGACTGAGGGATTGAACACTTTTAACCAAGACTGAGGGATTGAACACTTTTAACCAAGACTGAGGGATTGAACACTTTTAACCAAGACTGAGGGATTGAACACTTTTAACCAAGACTGAGGGATTGAACACCTTTAACCAAGACTGAGGGATTGAACACCTTTAACCAAGACTGAGGGATTGAACACCTTTAACCAAGACTGAGGGATTGAACACCTTTAACCAAGACTGAGGGATTGAACACCTTTAATCAAGACTGTGGGATGAAACACTTATCAACTCCTCAAGACTGATGGACTGAACACCTTAAAAATACTTTACCTTGTATAACCCCTCCCCTCACCATGATAATCGCCTCTGTATTCACTGTAAAACCTGCTGTACAGGGGAAGAACATCAACAACAAAGATAATAAAGTGTTGTACATCGGTCTGATTCATCAGGTTGTTGGTTCTGTATAATCTTAACGTAATCATTTTGGATTTCCATTATAAAAAAAAAAACAATAACAAGAAATATTGCTAAATGTATATGTCATTCAATCTCTAGTTAATAATGAATTCGCGAGGAATGTCTTATAACCTGCTGATTCCTTGGCTCTCAGCTTGCCATGGTGAAGACAGTGCTCACCATCCTCTGGGCAGCAAAACAAGTGAGTGGAGATCCCATGTGTTGTGAGACTTTCCTTAACACCAGCAGGTAACCACGACCTGTCTCCTTCGTCAGCGTTGTTACCAGTAAATGCTAAGTGTGTGTGTGTGTGTGTGTGTGTCAGTCAACACAGGTAGCCCCTCTGTTGATTGACGCTGCAATACTTGCAACACAGGTATCCCCTGTGTTGAATGACGCTCCAACACATGCAACACAGGTATCCACTGTGTTGACTGACACTGCAACACATACAATACAGGTATCCCCTATGTTGACTGACGCTGCAACACATGCAACACAGGTATCCCCTGTGTTGACTGACGCTGCAACACATGCGAAGGAAAGTGAGGATAATGGAAATTTCACACCTTATCGAGCGCACATTTGCATGCCTCGGGAGGCTGCCCAGGGAAGCTGTCTAGCACAAGCTGTCTAGCACAAGCTGTCTAGTACAAGCTGTCTAGCACAAGCTGTCTAGCACAAGCTGTCTAGTACAAGCTGTCTAGTACAAGTTGTCTAGCACAAGCTGTCTAGTACAAGCTGTCTAGCACAAGCTGTCTAGTACAAGCTGTCTAGTACAAGCTGTCTAGCACAAGCTGTCTAGTACAAGTTGTCTAGCACAAGCTGTCTAGTACAAGCTGTCTAGTACAAGCTGTCTAGCACAAGCTGTCTAGCACAAGCTGTCTAGCACAAGCTGTCTAGCACAAGCTGTCTAGTACAAGCTGTCTAGTACAAGTTGTCTAGCACAAGCTGTCTAGCACAAGCTGTCTAGCACAAGCTGTCTAGCACAAGCTGTCTAGCACAAGCTGTCTAGCACAAGCTGTCTAGTACAAGCTGTCTAGTACAAGTTGTCTAGCACAAGCTGTCTAGTACAAGCTGTCTAGTACAAGCTGTCTAGCACAAGCTGTCTAGCACAAGCTGTCTAGTACAAGCTGTCTAGTACAAGCTGTCTAGCACAAGCTGTCTAGTACAAGCTGTCTAGTACAAGTTGTCTAGCACAAGCTGTCTAGCACAAGCTGTCTAGTACAAGCTGTCTAGCACAAGCTGTCTAGCACAAGCTGTCTAGCACAAGCTGTCTAGTACAAACTGTCTAGTACAAGCTGTCTAGCACAAGCTGTCTAGCACAAGCTGTCTAGTACAAGCTGTCTAGCACAAGCTGTCTAGCACAAGCTGTCTAGCACAAGCTGTCTAGCACAAGCTGTCTAGCACAAGCTGTCTAGCACAAGCTGTCTAGCACAAGCTGTCTAGCACAAGCTGTCTAGCACAAGCTGTCTAGCACAAGCTGTCTAGTACAAGCTGTCTAGTACAAGCTGTCTAGCACAAGCTGTCTAGTACAAGCTGTCTAGCACAAGCTGTCTAGTACAAGCTGTCTAGCACAAGCTGTCTAGTACAAGTTGTCTAGCACAAGCTGTCTAGCACAAGCTGTCTAGCACAAGCTGTCTAGCACAAGCTGTCTAGTACAAGTTGTCTAGTACAAGCTGTCTAGCACAAGCTGTCTAGTACAAGTTGTCTAGCACAAGCTGTCTAGTACAAGCTGTCTAGTACAAGCTGTCTAGCACAAGTTGTCTAACACAAGCTGTCTAGCACAAGCTGTCTAGTACAAGCTGTCTAGCACAAGCTGTCTAGCACAAGCTGTCTAGCACAAGCTGTCTAGTACAAGCTGTCTAGCACAAGCTGTCTAGCACAAGCTGTCTAGCACAAGCTGTCTAGCACAAGCTGTCTAGTACAAGCTGTCTAGTACAAGCTGTCTAGCACAAGTTGTCTAGCACAAGCTGTCTAGTACAAGCTGTCTAGTACAAGCTGTCTAGCACAAGCTGTCTAGTACAAGCTATCTAGTACAAGCTGTCTAGCACAAGTTGTCTAGCACAAGCTGTCTAGTACAAGCTGTCTAGTACAAGCTGTCTAACACAAGCGGTCTAGCACAAGCTGTCTAGCACAAGCTGTCTATTACAAGCTGTCTAGCAAAAGATGTTTAGTCCAAACTGTCTAGCACAAGCGGTCTAGCACAAGCTGTCTAGTACAAACTGTCAAGCAAAAGCTGTCTAGTACAAGCTGTCTAGCACAAGGTGTCTAGTACAAGCTGTTTGCTTGCTTGAAGTCTATCTCTCTATAACATCGTAATCGATAAAAATTACGGCACACCGCTGCTCACCACTTGTCGTGTGGGTCTTGGGAGAGATATATAGGAGGTCAAAGATACTCCTTGTTGGATGGTTACGGTATATTTACAGTAAGTGAAGGAGAGTCCAGCCACCCGTCTGTCTCGCCTGTAGGTCTAACGTTAGTGAGGCAGTGCCTCTCTGAGAGGCTGTGCACATGCGCTGAGCCTCTGACGTCAGCGGGTACCGTGACGTCACACGCAAAGGGACCAGCTGTATAAAAGGAAAGATACACTACACAAGTGTATATATGATACTGACACGACAACAATATGTCTAGCACAAGCTGTAAAACACAAGCTGTCTAGTACAAGTTGTCTAGTACAAGCTGCCTAACACAAGCTGTCTAGTACAAGCTGTTTAGTACAAGCTCTCTAGCCAAGCTGTCTAGTACAAGCTGTCTCATACAAGCTGTGTAGCACAAGCTGTCTAGTAAAAGCTGTCTAGCCCAAGCTGTCTAGTACAAGTTGTCTAGCACAAGCTGTCTAGTGCAAGCTGTCTAGCCCAAACTGTCTAGTACAAGCTGTCTAGATCAAGCTGTCTAGTGCAAGCTGTGGGATTCGTCTGTAAAATCTGCATTTGTGGTCACAGTGGTGGCCCATGCTAACGTTCCTATGGTATAACAGAAATATTCCTAGCTGGATGACTTCTATCTGAGCCAGGTGATGCTGTGGTTATCACACCTGCCTGTGAGTTTTATGACTTGCCTAACCTTGGTTCGAGTCCCACCCGTTCTGTGGAAATGTTTGCAATCGTGTTATTAACGATTTCTTGAGTTTTGAAGGCTCCTCTTCCGGGGGAGACGATAATAATCTTGTTCTAATACCCGTGGCCACTCTGTATATGCGTATCAAGGAAGATGTCGGATACATGAACAAAACACGTAGGGAGAGAGATACTAGGGACAGGGACTACGTAGGGAGATACTAGGGACAGGGACTACGTAGGGAGGATGATATTAAACACATGAGATGTAGACGGATGAGAAGTGAGATGAGGAATTACTTTTGATGCTTTAGTGAAGTAATAGAATTGACGAATTGCCTGATGGGAGAACGAGAGAGAGAGAGAGAGAGAGAGAGAGAGAGAGAGAGAGACAGACAGACAGACAGACAGAGACAGAAATAGACAGTCAGAGACTGAGAAACCTTGAGAAAGGCAGGCAGTCAGATAGGGACAGACACTGACAGAGAAACAGACATTTAGACAGAAAATGAGAAAGAAAGAGAGAGAGAGAGCAAGAGCAAACTGGAAGAAACTTTTGTGAAGCAGCTATTGAAAAAGAATACAAAAAGAAAGATCCTCTGTAAAAAAAAAGAGAGAAGATGAATGTTAGTGGAGGGGGAGGAGGAGGAGGAAGAGGGAAAGAAACTGCAATTCAGGGAATTAGGGAACTAAGAAAAATGCGACGGATAAAAGTGTAAGAAACTAAATGATGACTCTTGATAAGTGAAGGAAAAATTATTTTTTTTAAAGAGAAGACAAATTTACTCTTCTGAGAGTCAACACGTGTTGTGAAGCCAACCTTGTGTAGGGTGAGAGGAGAGAGAGAGAGAGAGAGAGAGAGAGAGAGAGAGAGTGAGAGAGAGAAGGAGGAGAGGAGAGAAGGAGGTGAGAGAGAGAGAGAGAGAGAGAGAGAGAGAGAGAGAGAGAGAGAGAGTGAGAGAGAGAGAGAGAGAGGAGAGAGAGAGAGTGAGAGAAGGAAGTAGAGAGAGAGAGAGAAGGAAGTAGAGAGAGAGAGATAGAGAGAGATAGAGAGAGAGAGAGAGAGAGAGAGAGAGAGAGAGAGAGAGAGAGAGAGAGAGAGAGAGGGAGAGAGAGAGAGAGGAGAGAGAGGAGAGAGAGAGAGGGAGAGAGAGAGAGAGAGAGAGAGAGAGAGAGGAGAGAGAGAGAGGAGAGAGAGAGAGGAGAGAGAGAGAGAGAGAGGGAGAGAGAGAGAGAGAGAAAGGGGAAGAGAGAGAGAGCCTTCAAGTCGACGCGTTTCCTCTATTAATTAGTAGTGTCATTACTGCCGCATCACCACCAGGGGGACGGCGGTGGGGGAAGGGGGCGATGGCACTGCCCTCAGTCTCATGGCACGAGGGCCATGAAAACCTATCCCCCCCTTCCCTCTTGCTCCTTTCCTTCCCTCTTCCAACCTTCACTAAGGCACTGCCGGCAGACCTATGACGGCTATTTCACCGCATGACTGGCAGCTACCAGGAGCTCCTCCAGGTTTACAGCAATCACTTACTAGTTACTACTCGCTTGATTTGCATTTTTTAATGTGTTCCCAAAACTGACAGTAGTGAAATGAAGCCAACTAAACAAATGAAAACTCTGCTTCCCAAATAATGTAACTAAGAGAGAGAGAGAGAGAAATTGGCGATATCGGTCTGGCCGAGAGAGGAGCGGGATTTGGAATAGTTGAAAATGAGAACTGGGAGATAGATGGGCAGTGGGAAAGAGGCAGGTGAATGTGTGGAGTAGAGAGAGAGAGAGAGAGAGAGAGAGAGAGAGAGAGAGTGGTGGGAGTAGCAGAGGAAAAATAAAAGAGAAAGTAAGGGAAGGGAAGTAAAAAAAGAGATTGAGATAGGGATATGTGGATATGTGTGTGTGTTTGGTGGAGGTGTTTGTGAGTGTTCTCGGAGACAAACTTCAAGAAGAGAGAGGGAGAAAAAGTCATCATCTTTATCATCTTTAAGGGTAAACTGCAAGGACCGTTCCACATCGTTGAGTCTGTTAAAGATTAATGATGAGTCTGTTGTCTACGTAGTGCAACAAACATACAGTCGCAGGATAACGTCAGCAAATAGTTCCGTTTACAGAAATGGTTGTTGAGTAAAAAACGTCACGAGACTCAGTATTTTTTGCAAGAGCCTCTGCAACCAAACCTTCACAAACCAGCTTAACGCAGTCAAGAGTTCAATCAGAAATGAGGAATTCAACTACACGCAAATCGTTTTTGTAGATTAACTTTGCCAACACCAGAACGTATGTACTATTCTCACAACTGTGTACAAAAGCGCAGCATTAGTTAAACAGGTTCGTGAATATTGAGACTGAAAGTATTAAACAATGGGATCAATCTTGTCTATAATAGTGTTGATACACCCATACACAGAAGCAGATCTTCTGCATGCTGTGTCCCGGCAAGAGGCGCACGAGAAGTCTTAGGTGTTGATAGAAACGAGGTAATTTCCCCAGGCAGCCAACTCTCACACTGATACATCAGATTGCCACAGCACCCAGACCAGGTCTAGAATGGTAGGCTCATCGCTAGATGGCTCTGGTTAACCGTGATTCCAGCTGGCTGAGATGACATACAGGATAGTGGTTTTGTGCGATATACACCAAATGCAGGAGAAATGCCCTATTGCAAAAACCTGACTGATTTGCATCTGCCATTCATTTTCGTCTTTGCATTCGGCACACGACACAAAAAGTAATTAAATTTGCAGCATCGTTCAGTAAGTGAGATGAAGTGTTGGATGTGTAAATGTAAAAAAGACAATGTAGGCTTCACCAAGTGCTTGCTGGTCAGGTAGGAATGACGTAGCAGAGACGTAAACCAGGGACTTCTTGAGAATCGTACGGAAGTTTAACTATGTCACAGAGAGTAATACAATACAATCACAAAAAGGCGATCTTAACAATGCAGAACAAACCACATGGGGATGGAAATCTTTAGCCCTAGATCATTCCCACTCTCGTGCGTCGTCAGGAGGCTATGCAAAGTTTGCAGGACAGCGATATTGTTGCTGTCTTGCAACATTGCATAGCTCCTGGCGACGCACAAGAGTGTGAAAGATCTAGAGCAAAAGATTTTCATTCCCATGTGGTTTGCTCTGCATTGTCTATGTAGAAGTTGCGTTCATGATGGCTACTCGTCCTGCCTCGTTAGTGAAGATTCATTGATGTCTTTTTTTGTTGCAAGGCACCTGTGGCTGTAAGAAGCGTTTGAAAAGTGTGGGTTGAGTGGGTTCGCCGAGTACCTCTATAAGGATTCCTTATAAATAATTTTCACGAATTCAGATCGCTGTGCCTTTGGCTCTGTGTAACTAGGTCGATGCTTTGTGCAGATTTCTGAGTCCCAGTGGCAAACTTAAGATCTAAACTCAGCTCTTCAGTTTCCACGGTGGAGTGTGTCCAATCCGGAAGATTGGAGATAATCACGGGCTTTCCAGCATTGCTCCCGGCACTATGTCTGCAGAGTTAGTGGAAAGTTTGAGCTGAAGTCTCAATTTTTCTTATTCGTTTGCATGAGAATTACGGTGCCTAATGTTCTCTGCTCAGGCTAAGTAGACTGGTACCGAAGCACTGCGCATGTCAAAGACAGCTTTGACGTGGCTAGTTAAAGAGAAATTCGGCGCTTTCATGGAGTAAAACGCAAAGGAAGGGGAAAAAAGGGGCTGGTTGAATTGGGAGGAATCTGTTAGAGTGGATATTGGGATGACCATCTCACTATTACGTCCTAAGAAATTACATCTATTGCGAAGACTCTAGACTTTAACCAGGGGAGTGTTGCAGTGTCCGAACTGGTCACTGCAACACTCTCCTGGTTAATAATAATAATAATAATAATAATTTATTCGAATGAAAACTTACAGATTTTTGCAAGAAGTCCATAGTACGCAGAACATTCAACAGGGGCTGAGACTCAACCCTAGCAACAACATATAGATGAGTACATACCGACACCCCACCCACAAAGATGATCTTATGCATTTCCACTCTCGCTATGATGCCAGAACAAAAAGCGGAATATTTAAAAAGCGTCTTCTTCCTAACCTATATAAACTGTAGGAACGAATATCTTATAAGGAATACCATTTCAGTTGCTGCATCTTCTCTCATCTTAAATTCCAATTCTGTTTCTTTCTCGACTGCAGACATAAAGAACAGAGAATGACAGGATCAGGAGGAAGTGTCTGGAAGCTGCCGTCGTCAGGATACACAACACCATCGAGCAGAATTAGGGCGCTCCCCTCCTAGTAAAACTTTCAGCACTCAAGGCACCCTTCCGAATAGTATACACACTGGGCACACATGATGTTACCTACGACCTGACCATTCATGTCTTTCCTGCAGATGACGTGACTTCTCCTCCTGTCTTCACCTCATTAAGAATGTATATTTCAGTATCTTTTGATGTATGTGTGTGTATGACAGTGTGTGTAGGGTTATCAGTGTTTTACAGTGTATATGAAAGTGCAAGGCAATGTATATATGAGTGTGTTTGTAAGACAATGTGTGACAGTAGGTTTATTTCAGTGTCTATATAGAGTTTAAGACAATGATAAGACGACAGCGTGTGTATGACTAAGTGTGCGTTATAGCGTGTGTATGACAATGTGTACATGACAACGTAAGTTTTAGCGTGTGTATGACAGTCTTCCCATACAGATGACTATCTCTTGCTTGCCAATACACATTTAGTTACTATTGCTCAAGTACACAAAGAGAGAGACCCCAGGAGGAATAGTGAGTGAGAGAACTCCAGGGAGGAAAACAGCAGCACTCAAAACAGCTCTCAGGAGAGAAAGCTTTCAGCGTGAAGGGTTTGATTGAAAACTGAAATATGAAACCAGTAGAGTCGAATAACGGGAACATTACGCATGGGACGAGGCTTTAGGAATTGTAGGAAAGTATTTGAGGGAAGTACAAGGGAGAGATAGACAGCAGAGGACTTGGTTGTCTGCTGAGAAGAGTATTGTTATCTTGTTGTGTGTGTCGTGGGAGAGAAAAACACGAAGTTATCTCTTTCTCTCTGTTTAGCGCATTTCTTGACCCCCTCCTCTTTGACCCCCAGCCAATTATCGACCCCTTCGATAGTCACATCGACCTATAGGGATCAATATTGACCAGTATGGGGAACCACTGTGTAACTAGTGGCTGGAGAGCAGACGTGTTGCACTTTCTTGTGAAGGTAATACTGGAAAGGTATTTCCCCACTCTTATAACCCCAGCCCAATAACTTTCCTAAACATCACACTCTTAATTTTTTTATTAGAAATGGCACAGACCACTAACAATCCGAACTTTCCTTAAAGGCAGATTCACCACCGTTGAAAGTTTCAAGCCTATCAGAAGAGGAATTCTCAAGTTGTCGTATGAAAACTTCGAAGGATGATAAAAAAAGAGAAAAAACTCCCAACATCTTCTACAGGTAACCCCTTTCATGGGATAGCTAATAATAAATTTCTAAGTTGCGACAGTTTGTGTGGAAACTTCTTGATAGTAACGAGGAAGAGACTTAGTGAATGGTCTCTCAGGAAACGATCAGTAAGAATGATTAAATGTTTTTTTTTTTTTAGAGAGAGAGGGAGAGAGAGAGAGAGCAATGTGAGGAGGGTAAAACAAATTTAGGTAATGAAAAATTGGATAGCAGAGTGGAAAAATGGAGTATGGAGAAAGTGAATGTGTCGGATACTTGGGGTAGACTTGCCAGCAGATGGGTCTATGGAGGATGAGGTGAATCACAGAACTGATGAGGGGTAAAAGGTGGGTGGTGCAGTGAGGAGTCTGTGGAGACAAAGAACGTTATTCACGGAGGCAAAAAGGGGAATGTATAAGAGTATAGTGGTACCAACACTCTTATATGGGTGTGAAACATGGGTTTTGAATGTTGCAGCGAAGAGGATGCTGGAGGCGTATTGTATCTGAAGGTCAGTGTGTGCTGTGAATATTATGCAAAGAACTCGTAGTTTGGAGATTAGGAAGAGGTGCGGAGTTACTAAAAGTATTATACAGTATGTGAATGTGAGTGTGTCTCTGTGTGCGTGTACTCACCTATATGTGGTTGCAGGGGTCGAGTCACAGCTCCTATCCCGCCTCTTCACTAGGTCACTCTTCCTGCTCCATGAGCTTTATCATACCTCTTCTTAAAACTATGTATTAATCCTGCCTCCACTACATCACTTTCCAGGCTATTCCACTTCCTGACAACTCTGTGACTGAAGAAATACTTCCTGACATCCCTGTGACTCATCTGAGTCTTCAACTTTCAGTTGTGACCCTTTGTTTCTTTGTCCCATCTCTGGAACATCCTGTCTCTGTCCACCTTGTCAATTCCACACAGTATTTTGTATGTCGTTATCATGACTTCCCTAACCCTCCTGTCCTCCAGTGTCGTCAGGCTGATTTCCCTTAACCTTTCTTCGTAGGGCATGCTGCATAGCTCTGGAACTAATCTTGTTGCAAGCCTTTGCACTTTCTCTAATTCTTTGACGTGCTTGACCACGTGTGAGTTCCATACTGGTGCTGCATACTCCAGTATGGGCCTGACGTGCATGGTGTACAGAGTCTTGAACGATTCCTTAATGAGGTATCGAAACGCTATTCTCAGGTTTGTCAGGTGCCCATATGCTGCAGCAGTTATCTGGTTGATAACCCAACCCAAGATCCTTTTGCCTGAGTGAGATTTGGAGTCTTTTTCCACCTAGACTATACTCTGTGTAGACAGCCTATACTCAGTCCCTTTCATATTACGCGGCACTCTGGTGCTGCCCTCTGTAGGCCTACTAATGTCAGCCTGCGCTGCCATGTTTCTGCCTCACTTCTCCAGCCTACCTCATTGAAGCAGGTTCCCCTAAGAAGGCTTCCTGGTCCCCTCACGCTCTGCACCTGTGTACCTACACCATTCGAACAATAAAGTTCATCTAGTCTACGGCCGTATCTCTACACCTACGCTACCATTCTACTGCGCTAGACCTGAAAGAAGTAAGCCAAGAATAACAATTACAGTGGTGATAGCGGTGGGACACGGCAGAGTGAGCTCTTGTTCTCGTAGTGAAGGGGACCATCCGACCATCCGACCAGCCGATCATCCGTGATCATCCAGTTCATCCGCTGGCTTATAGCGTCATCCGTCGTCTCCAGTGTCTCCTGGGTGCCTGAGTCAGGGCATCGTCCACGATTTCTCCACAAAATCGGGGCATAGGCGTCACAGCGTCCCCTCCAGCCTGAAGCAGTCACATGTGTGTCCATCTCCTACTCTACAACTTTCCAGCGTTCTCCTACACCCTTCTTCTGCATCCAGCAGCGTCCCTACGCCCTTACTACAGCTACAAGAGACGCGAGGTGAAGTCGTTTTGGGTGTGATGGTGTTGTGTCCACGCGTGCCTACCTCAGGGCGTGGCTGCAGCCTACCCCACACCACCAATCACCTACTCTTCACCACTTCTGCTACGTTTCTATGCTCCCTATATCCAGCTCGCCGTCTGTGTGTTGTTTTCTCTGAGTTCTTCAAGAAGCCATTCCCAGCTTGACCACGTGGGAACCCAGCTTGTTTGTCCCAAGCCAAGCCAAGCCAGGCACCAGCAGTGTCTCCCACGCTTCGTTCCTGTGTCCTACAATCAACACCCTTCACCCTTCCTCCAGCTAGTGCAGTGATTTAATTTTTTTTGTTAATGCACCAGTATCTCAAAATTTCTCCAGTGAAAACTGTAAAGTAATCTTTTAGTACTTGTTTGCAGTCCCTTTCAGTAATACCTGGAAAAAAAAGCTTCCTCCAGAGAGGGAAGAAAAAAAAGGTGTGCTTCATGGTCTAAGGCAGTGAGCGTCGATGCAGCACTGCACGCCTTCCTGCGTCTGGACACATACTGCAACACGAGAGACATAGCTGCGGCTGAGCTGTGACGTAACAGGGTACGGTTTCCTCTGGGATGGTGAAGCAGACATCGTAGTCACTGCAGGGTTCACTCAACCTGGGGCACAACCTGCTGGTGCCCGCGAGTGAGGCATCGTCAGTAGTCGTAACAGGACAGGACTTTTTCAGGCAAGCGACTCAGGAGGACATTCCTCTACTGGTACTGTCACTGGAGCTGTCGCTGCTGGTGAGTGTGAAGTGAGTCATGACAGGGACTACTCGGCGAAACATCTGGAGCGTAACAGCATACACCATACTGCAGTGAGTGGGCTAGCAGTCAAAGTGACATCATCTTTGTGCAGGCTGCTCACTGAAGCTGTACACGAGGCTGACAGTCGCCTGCCGACAGGCTTAACTGCGGCTTGACGAGTGACATCTCTCGACAGTTAAGGTTACAGCAGAGGGCAGTGTAAGCGTCCCCAGACTGGTCATCTGCAATAACTGGACTGACGGTCTAGGAGGTGAAGTGGAACGGTCTCGATGGGAGAATCGTCGCGGGTACGATTCAGCAAAGGCATCTACGAGCGGCGAACAATAAGAGCTTTATGTACAAGGTGCTCGAACGCTCGTAACTGACGCCTGGACTGACAAATGTCAACTGTCAAGCGCGCGGGGCGCGGGTCACACACTGGGTGACAAAGTAACACACAGGTGCTACATAGGACACACGAGAAACTGCACACATACTGCACATGTGGTACAACATAGCTTACTAGCAAATGACGCTTTTCTGTATAAAAATCGTCACTAAGCAATACACGAACATGTGAGAACACTGACTGAGAAAAATAATGAACACTCGACTTATATCTTCTCTCAAACTTCTCGAAAATAATGAAAATAAAATGCTCACTGTGAAACTAGAACACTCGGTGACGTCATGTGCGTGATGTCAGGCGTGACGTCGTGTGATGTCATGGAGTGACATCGCAAGTGACGTCAGCAGACATCGTGGGTGACGTTGCGAGGTGACGTCCTGGAGTGACGTCGTGATGGATGTCATGGGATCACATTGCAAGTGACATCAGTGGAGTGACGTCATGACGGATGTCATGGGGTGACATCGCGAGTTACGTCAGTGGAGTGACGTCGTGGAGTCGGTACCATCTTGACATCAGCAGCATGGTGACGTCATGGGTTGATGCAGCAGCAGATCACATGTGTCTTGGGATCTGGCTTAACCCACATGGCGTGGTCACACCCCACGTGGCTTGCTGATCCACGTGGCTTGATGATCCATGTGGCTTGGTGATCCATGAGGCTTGGTGATCCACGAGGCTTCGAGTGGCCTCGACACTCGGATACACAGTTCTGGCAAGAATTCACAAGGAAATTCACAGGAAACAGCAGAGGGAGTGAGAGCATAGTGGTGTGAGTGTGTGGCGGCGTGAGTGGGCGAGTCAGGCGAGGAATTCCTGCCGCTTCCTACTGTCACCCTACCCATACACGAGGGAGACACACTAGACGCTGAAATCACCACAAACTCACCTCTGAAGTGCTGAAATAGCAGTGCTGAGCTGAACAACAATAGCAGAACATGCTGGGAAGGCTGAGCTTGTGACTGAGAAACAGCGTGGGACGCTGTGCGTAGAGTCAGAGACGCCATTTCTCGGAGAATTAGGCAAATTTCGGCCTGGATCCTGCATGTACCTGTGTCTGGATGCTGAGATTTGCAGACACGACATCAGGATAACTCGTTGAGAGACGGATGCTTCTTGTGTAGGCTGATGAAGTGAAGACAAACTTCATTCCTCTTCCTTCCCTCCCCGGGGCAAGCACATCAGCTGCGACCACCGCTTCCACCATATGTTTATGTATATATGTTTTTCTTTCGTGTTCTGTGACCTGTTCTTGCGAGAGAGAGACCGAGTTTTTTTTTACTGCCAGACATGGTCAGGGACGACCATGGGCGCATGGTCGAGCGATGTAGACAGCCCTGCTGTCTGCATAGACAGCCATGCTGTCTGCCTGCTGAGCTTATGCTGTCTGCCAGCTGAGTTCATATTTCGTGCCATGCTAGTTTCCATAGTTTCCGCCAGAGGGCAAGCCTGGTAGGCGTACCCACGTCAACCAGACCCGCCTTGGCCCTCTCTCTCTTGGCGCCCAGGCATCACTCAGACAACAAGGCCTAACTCCTCTCTCCCTCGCAAGGTGCGTGGCCCTGCTGGGCCATGTCCACTAACAGCCTGTGTACCTCGCACTTTATACAAATAAAGTAGAAGCCCCGAAGCCTTATCATTTGCATTCCCGCTCTGCAGACCACAATAACCATTCTAAACATCTGCGGTCTTGTTTGCCCTTTCCCGATCTTCATGACTTTGCACTTGGAGTGGATAAATTCAAGGAGCCAGTTACCGGACCAGGCTTGCAACCTGTCCAGGTCTCTTTGTAGTCCTGCCTGATCCTCATCCGATTTAGTTCTCCTCATTAACTTCACATCATCTGCAAACAGATACACTTCTGAGTCTATCCCTTCTGTCATGTCATTCACATATACCAAAAACAGCACAGGTCCTAGGACTGACCCCTGTGGAACCCCGCTCGTCACAGGCGCCCACTCTGACACCTCGTCACGTACCATGACTTGTTGCCTCCCTGTCAAGTATTCCCTGTGTGTGTGTACTCACCTAATTGTGGTTGCAGGGGTCGAGACTCAGCTCCTGTGTGTGTGTGTGTGTGTGTGTGTGTGTGTGTGTTTGTGCGCTTGTGTGTGTGTGTGTGTGTTTGTGCGCTTGTGTGTGTGTGTGTGTGTGTGGTGAGAAGGAAATTTACATGGTAAGCTTTTATTTTTGCAAGGTGAGTGCATTCATGACTATTGTTGACTGTATACTCTTTCAATTCCAGCAATTACAATACTTTGTTTCATTTTAAAATTCAGAAGTATTTATAAGGTGTACTGGGTTTAACCCTCCCTCCCAGGATGCGACCCACACCAGTCGAAAAATACCCAGGTAACTACTTAGTGCTAGGTTAACAGGGGCAGCAAGTGAAAGGAGACATGTCCACTCTGCGTCCCGGTTTGAGGAGAGGTGTTTGCAAAGTGGTGTGAGACGTAGGTTTAGTCTTGATCGTTATGGGGTCTTCATGTAATCATTGTTATCATGGGGGCTTTGGTCTTCATCTGGTCTGAGTCTTTATGGGGGTTTACATGTGGTCTTCAAGTGGTCTTGCTTTTCAAATGCATAGAGTGTATGAAACACGAGCAATGAGTGGTCTGGCTAAACGAAGAAAGAAGACCATGAAAGCTACCTCAGTTTCTTTATGAAGATAATAATGTTCTCTTTGCAAAGTCAAGAAGAAAAATGTGGACTCCCGTTTTGGAGCAGCGTACAAAAGAAGGACGAATATGGCATCCAGCAGGAGCGAGGTTCTTGCCAGGGCCGCAGACAGTGCTACAGTATATCATTACTTCCAGAGTGTGGAACACCAAGGCTCATCCCACTCCTTCTTCCGAGTGATCCACCAGGACGGAGGATGGAGCCTTCACTTCCATTTTACACTTTATATATATATATATATATATATATATATATATATATATATATATATATATATATATATATATATATATATGTGTGTTTGTGTGTGTGTGTGTATTTATGTATAATTGGGTTGAAGTTGGTTAAGTTAATTGGTGAATTGCACATTATCTATGGTGGATGGAATGGAGTGGGGTATGGGTAGAGAGGTATGAGGTGCAGGAGGTATGAGGTTGTGGGTTTAAGTATTAGATGACTGGAATTAGGCACTGGGAAACAGGTAAGCATGGTAGGCTCTGATTGCTCTTTTTCTGAGCCCCATCTATTCTTTTCAAATTTCTCTCGTGAAAGTTTCAATTTCAGTCTCCGTGAGTGTGATCTTCTCCACCTTAGGAGCAAAGTCGAGTGGTGGGTACTTTCTCTTTTCTCCCGTCCACGTCTTCCCTTAGTATTCCCAGTGTTGCTGTTGGTCTCCACCTCTGTCTGTCTGTATGTCTGTCTGTCTGTCTGTCTGTCTGTCTGTCTCTGTCTGTCTGTCTCTCTCTTTCTCCTCCCTCTCTCTCTGTCTGCCTGTATGTCTGTCTGTCTGTCCGTCTCTGTGTTTCTCTGTCTGTCTGTCTGTCTGTCCGTCTCTCTCTCTCTCTCTCTCTCTCTCTCTCTCTCTCTCTCTTCCCTGGTTTACCGTCAGTACGTCTTTAGAGCTCCCGTTTCTTCGTGTAATGAGCTTCCTATTTCTCCGTCCTTGGCTGTCTTCCTGACAGGTAAATTCTTCGCTAATATTCCCTCCCTCGTACTTTAGTTTAATAGTACTTACTCCCTTAAGGAATAAAACTCACCTTGCCGTGACTACAACACTTGGCAACTGACCCACGAATTATAAATAAATCTCTAGATGATGTTTTAGTTCGTCCTGGATCATTGTTAAGTCACGACTTAATAATATGCCAGGAAAATAATAGACCAAGATAATAATAGACCAGGATAATAATAGACCGGGATAGACAGAAAGAATCTGAAAATTTCTCTTTTGTTATGTATGTTTGTAATCTTTGATTGTTTGTATATCATAATCTTAAACACTCACTAATTTGTAGACACTTTCTCAGGCTACACTTCCTTCACCCTTTTCTGAATATTCCACCTGTCTCTTCCCTTTTTCTTTCTGACTCCAGTCTAGTGTATCGGACTATCGTCTGAGAGGCTAACGCATCGATTCCTTGTTAGATATTCAGACTCTTTTTTCAGCATAGGCTCTGATATCTTGCCTCCTCGTCGCTTGTACCTTAAGTTCCGCTCATCTTGGTTTGAAGTTTTCTCGCTTCCACCTCAGCACCACCACCACAGGCAGGTACATCCATATTAAACGAGGAGCCCAGTGGAAAGGAAAGAGACAAGCCTTAAACTAAGGCCCTTTCAGTCCCCCAAGCAAGGCCGAGGAATGTAGGGGGAGAGCTGTTAGGAGCAGGGATAGCAGTAAGTGAGGGGGGAGAAGGTAGAGAAGGTGACAGGTCCCATGCAGAGGCAGGACCATGCCACCAAGAGTTACAGGAAAAAATAAGGGAGACAATAGCTATGTACAAACGAGACCCAGTGACACAGAGGGAAAGGCAATGGGAGGAGGAGAGGGAGAAGTCAGTGTTTATTCATGGGCTTCAGGAGAGCGAAGGGAGAACACATAGTAAAAGATGGCAGAAAGAAAAACAGGAGATTGAAAACATCATCAGAGAAATAGGCGAGCAGGATATGACTGAGATAATAAATTTTCAGAGAATAGGAGGGTACTTGAAGGGGAGAAATCGGCTGGTCAAACTGATTTTCAGGATAGAAATGGTGTGGAACAGGATCCTACAAGAGAAACCACGCTTGAAAGAATCCTTAACATACAAGATAGTTTTCCTAGACCGCGACAGAACAAGAACAAAATGACAGCAGCTGAGGGAGAAGACACAGAAACGAAAGGGGCTAGGAAGTGAGACAAGGACACAGTCCGCAGAGGACAACCAGAGCCGGGCAGAACAACAAGTGCAAGCACACACAGAACCACCATCAGAACCCCACACCAAACACACTATCCCAACATAAACCACAATCCACACTTATAGCCCCTACCCCACACTATGCTGCAGAATCCCACAGCACACTACCAGGCCCCCACCCCCACAGATCCCCCAGAACACGGTGCTGGAGAGGAAACTGAAGGTATGGTACACCAATGCGAATGGAATAACGAATGAGTGGGAGGAGTGGCATGAAAGAATCAGAGACATTACCGGACATCAAAGCTCTCAACAAAACCAAGCTGAAAGGAATGACCACAGATGCCATCTTTCCAACGGGATATCAGATCTTGAGGAAAGACAGGGGGAACAGAAGGGGGGAAGGAGTGGCACTGCTTATCAAAAACCAATGGGATTTTGACGAGCTGGAGAGAGGAGACAGAGGAGAAGCAAGAGACTACATAACAGGAACACTTCAGTCTGGAGGTCCCAAGGTGGTAATTGCAGTAATGTATAACCCACCACAGAACAGCAGGAGGCCAAGGCAAGAGTATGATGAGAGTAACAGAACGATGGTTGACACACTGGCTGAAGTGGACAGAAGCGCTCATGCGAGCAGGGCAAAGCTACTGATTGTGGGTGACTTCAATCACAAAGAAATTGACTGGGAGAACTTGGAGCCACATGGGAACCCAGAAACGTGGAGGGCTAAGATGATTTAGGTGGGACACTACCAGAGAGAGAGAGGAGAGGAAGAGCCAGCAAGACTGGACCTAGTATTCACCTTGAGTAGTGAAGATATTGAGGACATCACATATGAAAGACTTCTCGGGGACAGTGATCACATGGTTCTGAGCTTCGAATACATAGTAGAGTACCAAATGGAGAGGGAAGCAGGAAGGGCAGAACGAACGAAGCCAAACTACAAGAGAGGGGACTACAGAGGTATGAAGAATTTCCTGCACAAGGTTCAGTGGGACAGAGCACTGGCAGAGAAGTCAGTAAATGAGATGATGGAATATGTGACAGCAATATGCAAGGAAGCTGAGGAGAGGTTTGTACCCAAGGGTAACAGAAACAACGAGAAAGCTAGGATGAGCCCTTGGTTCATTCAAAGGTGTAGAGAGGCCAAAACCATGTGTGCTATAGAATGGAAGAAGTATAGAAGACAAAGGACCCATGAGAACAAGGAGAGCAGTCGTAGATCCAGAAATGAATATGCACAGGTAAGAAGGGAGGCTCAACGACAATATGAAAATGACATAGCAGCAAAAGCCAAATGTGACCCGAAGCTGTTGTACAGCCACATCAGGAGGAAAACAACAGTCAAGGACCAGGTAATCAGGGTGAGGAAGGAAGGAGGGAAGATCAGAAGAAACGACCGAGAAGTATGAGAGGAGCTCAACATGAGATTCAAAGAAGTGTTCACAGAGGAGACAGAAGGGACTCCGGAAAGACAGAGAGGTGGGGTACACCATCAAGTGTTGGACACAATACAACCGAGGAAGAAGTGAAGAGGCTGCTAAGCGAGCTAGATACTTCAAAGGCGATGGGGCTGGATAACATCTCTCCATGGGTCCTGAGAGAGGGAGCAGAGGCGCTATGTGTACCACTAACAACAATCTTCAACACATCTATCGAAACAGGGCGACTACCTGAAGTATGGAAGACAGCAAATGTAGTCCCAATCTTTAAAAAAGGAGACAGACATGAAGCACTAAACAACAGATTAGTGTCACTGACATGTATAGTATGCAAAGTCATGGAGAAGATTATCAGGAGAAGAGTGGTGGAACACCTAGAAAGGAATGAGCTTATCAACGACGACAACCAGCATGGTTTCAGGGATGGGAAATACTGTGTCACAAACCTACTGGAGTTCTATGACAGAGTGACAGCAGTAAGACAAGAGAGAGAGAGGGGGGTAGATTGCGTTTTCTTGGACTGTAAAAAGCCTTTTACACAGTTCCACACAAGAGATTAGTGCATAAGCTGGAAGATCAGGCAGGGATAACAGGGAAGGTACTGCAATGGATCAGGGGATACCTGATAGGAAAACATCACTGAGTCATGGTACATGATGAGGTGCCAGAGTGGGTGCCTGTGACGAGCGGGGTTTTACAGGGGAAGGAATAGACTCAGAAGTGTCCCTGTTTGCAGATGATGTGAAGTTGACGAGAAGAATTTAATCGGACGAGAAACAGGCAAAACTACAAAGGGATCTGGACAGGCTGCAGGCTTGGTCCGGAAACTGGCTTTTGGAGTTCAACCCTACCAAGTGCAAAATCATGAAGATTGGGGAAGGGCAAAGAAGACCGGAGACGGAGTACAGTCTAGGGGCCAGACACTACAAACCTCACTCAAGGAAAAGGATCTTGGGATGAGTATAACACCAGGCACATCTCCTGAGGCGCACATCAACCAAATAACTGCTGCAGCATATGGGCGCCTAGCAAACCTAAGAATAACCTTCCGACAAATCTCAATAAGGAATCGTTCAGGGCCCTGTACACCGTGTATGTCAGGCTTGTATTGAAGTATTCAGCACCAGTTTGGAACCCACACCTAGCCAAGCATGTAAGGAAATTAGAGAAAGTGCAAAGGTTTGCAACAAGACTAGTCCAGGAGCTCAGGGGCATGTGCTACGAGGAGAGGTTAAGGGAAATCGACCAGACGACACTGGACAGGAGAGTTTGGGGGGATATGACAACGACATATAAAATACTGAGAGGAATTGACAAGATGTAATGAGACAGAATGTTCCAGAGATGGGACACAGGAATAAGGGGTCACAATTGGAAGTTGAAGACTCAGATAAATCACAGGGATGTTAGAAAGTATTTCTTCAGTCACAGAGTTGTCAGGAAGTGGAATAGTCTGGGAAGTGATGCAGTGGAGGCAGGATCCATACATAGCTTTAAGAAGAGGCATGATAAAGCTCATGGAGCAGGAAGAGTGACCTTGTAGCGACCAGTGAAGAGGCGGGGGCCAGGAGCTGCGTGAAGAGGCGGGGGCCAGGAGCTGCGTGAAGAGGCGGGGGCCAGGAGCTGCGTGAAGAGGCGGGGGCCAGGAACTGCGAATCGACCCTTGCAACCAGAACTTGGTGTGTACAACTAGGTGAGTACAACTGGGTGAGTACAACTAGGTGAGTACAACTAGGCGAGTACAACTAGGTGAGTACAACTAGGCGAGTACAACTAGGTGAGTACAACTAGGTGAGTACAACTAGGTGAGTACAACTAGGCGAGTACAAATAGGTGAGTACAACTAGGTGAGTACAACTAGGTGAGTACAACTAGGCGAGTACAACTAGGTGAGTACAACTAGGCGAGTACAACTAGGGCCGGAGTACAACTAGGTGAGTACAACTAGGTGAGTACAAATAGGCGAGTACAAATAGGTGAGTACAACTAGGTGAGTACAACTAGGTGAGTACAACTAGGCGAGTACAACTAGGTGAGTACAACTAGGCGAGTACAACTAGGCGAGTACAACTAGGTGAGTACAACTAGGTGAGTACAACTAGGTGAGTACAACTAGGCGAGTACAACTAGGCGAGTACAACTAGGTGAGTACAACTAGGTGAGTATAACTAGGTGAGTACAACTAGGTGATTACAACTAGGTGAGTATAACTAGGTGAATACAACTAGGTGAGTACAACTAGGTGAGTACAACTATGGATAGAGTACAACTAGGTGAGTATCAACTAGGTGAGTACAACTAGGTGAGTACAACTAGGTGAGTACAACTAGGTGAGTACAACTAGGTGAGTACAACTAGGTGAGTATAACTAGGTGAGTACAACTAGGTGAGTACAACTAGGTGAGTACAACTAGGTGAGTACAGCTAGGTGAGTATAACTAGGTGAGTACAACTAGGTGAGTACAACTAGGTGAGTACAACTAGGTGAGTACAACTAGGTGAGTACAACTAGGTGAGTACAACTAGGTGAGTACAACTAGGTGAGTACAACTAGGTGAGTACAACTAGGTGAGTAACCCTAGGTGAGTACAACAGACCGTAACAGACTATCGCATAATAAAAGCGTGTCCTGCAGTCAGTGTTTCGGCCCATAATTCTTCCTCATGTTATTTTTTCCTTCCATGAGTTTTTCTGTATTTTATTGAAATTGTTCTCCCGGTGACGGTCTACGTATATATTTTTTTTTATCCCTCTTCCCATTCACATTCTCAATGGTTCATCTCTTTCTATATCTGTTTGTTTTTTCCTCATTTCGCGTATTACCTCACGTAGTTTCCTGCGGATGATTAGCCCAGTGCTGTCATCGCTCCCCTGTGGAGTGTAGCTCCTGGTCCCTGTCTCACCAACCCCAGGTCCAAGTATTACACACACACATGTGCAACAACTGGGTATTTATATTATGTATATGTTTCACACATGTCTAATACTTTAACTTGCCGACATAATATAGTCTATTGATGTTATGAAACCTCCAGGTCACCCCAGGTCACCCCAGGTGACTCGTTACTATGTGAGGTCTCTCAGAGGAAATGATTTCCTGTATGGCTAACATTCAAGTACATATTATTGTAAGTTGATTCCCTCTTTAATGTTAATGTAAATATCTCAATTTACCATAATCCTGGTATATCTTCTATTATTGTAAATGATTCTCAAACAGTTGAGTTACTTAGCTGTTTTAACTTTTAAGATTATATAATAAGATATTACAAGGACCACAATGGAAATAAGTCACTTTGACCTTTTTTGGGGGGTTATCCTGGATAATTTACATATATGTTACTATGTATGATAATTTATGTAACTGTATTTATGTGTACTTGTAACTAAATAAACTTTCTTATCCCTTGGATGGTGACGCCTCGTAACCAGTTAATAATTAATAAAAAGACACTTGTACAGTTGAGGTCATATATTAGAGGAAATGTTTCTCCACGAGTGCCTTCTTCACTTCACGAGTGCCTTCTTCACTTCACGAGTGCCTTCTTCACTTCACGAGTGCCTTCTTCACTCCACGAGTGCCTTCTTCACTTCACGAGTGCCTTCTTCACTTCACGAGTGCCTTCTTCACTTCAGTTAGGACTGAGAAAGTCACTTGTGGCGAGAAGTTTCCTCTAATAAATAACCTGACCTTTACGTCCCTTTCCACACATTGTCGGTATGACCATACCATTTTTCAGTTAATGATTACTTGTTGACAGGAGCTAAGATTTGCGCTCTACAGTTTACTGTCTACAGTGATGTGAGTTAACATCAACTTATGTTTCACTGGTGTTGGATCACTGTTGACTCGAGTCAGCTCTTATGTGCTCTTCTCAATTTACTCTCCCTCCTACATTTCCTCTCCTCCAGTTTTCCTCATTTTCCCTTTACTTTCTACGTTTATCTTACTTTATTATTTATCTGGTCAAGCCGATATTTTTTTATGCCACAGAGAATTTCCGGTTATTGGTCAGTGTATTTTTGTGGTTGGTGTTGTGCGCCATGTGTTTTTTTTTTCTGTTTTTTTGAGTCTTTGGGTTCACAACTCTCACTATGTTTCCCTCCTTCGCTTATTTATTTATTTTTTTCACTGTGGTAATTGCCTTTCTTGGTTTTTTATTTACTTCTGCAGCCAGGTGCTGCTGCTAACTGCTCCTACCTCTGAGAAATATCACGAAAAATCCGCTAACTGTTTTGGCTCACATATGTTCCATGCATGCGTGTGTGTGTGTGTGTGTGTGTGTGTGTGTGTGTGTGTGTGTGTGTGTGTGTGAGTGTGTGTGTGTGTGTGTGTGTGTGTGTGTGTGTGTGTGTGTGTGTGTGTACTCACCTAGTTGTACTCACCTAGTTGTGGTTGCAGGGGTCGAGTCAAAGCTCCTGGCCCCGCCTCTTCACTGGCCGCTACTGGGTCACTCTCCCTGCGCCATGAGCTTTATCATACCTCTGCTTAAAGCTATGTATAGAGCCTGTCTCCACTACATCGCTTCCTAAACTATTCCACTTCCCGACAACTCTGTGACTGAAGAAATACTTCCTAACATCTCTGTGATTCATCTGAGTCTTCAACTTCCATCTGTGTCCCCTTGTTGTTGTGTCCCATCTCTGGAACATTCTGTCTCTGTCCACTTTGTCAATTCCTCTCAGTATCTTATATGTTGTTATCATGTCTCCCTATCTCTCCTGTCCTCCAGTGTCGTCAGGTCGATTTCCCTTAACCTCCCTCGTAGGACATACCCTTAGCTCCGGGACTAACCTTGTCGCAAACCTTTGCACTTTCTCTAGTTTCTTTACGTGCTTGACCAGGTGTGGGTTCCAGACTGGTGCTGCATATTCTAGTATGGGCCTGACGTACACGGTGTACAGTGTCTTGAACGATTCCTTGTTTAGGTAACGGAACGCTAATCTTAGGTTTGCCAGACGCCCATATGCTGCCGCAGTTATCTGGTTGATGTGTGCCTCCGGAGACGTACTTGGCGTTATACTCACCCCAAGGTCTTTCTCCTTTGCCGAGGTTTGTAGCCCTTGTCCACCTAGCCTGTACTCTGCCTGTACTCTAGCCTGTACGTGTGTGTGTGTGTGTGTGTGTGTGTGTGTGTGTGTGTGTGTGTGTGTAGGTGTGTGAGTGTGTGTGAGTTTGTGTACTCACCTAGTTGTACTCACCTAGTTATGGTTGCAGGGGTCGATTCACAGCTCCTGGCCCCGCCTCTTCACTGGCCGCTACTGGGTCACTCTCCCTGCGCCATGAGCTTTATCATACCTCTTCTTAAAGCTATGAATGGAACCTGCCTCCACTACATCGCTTCCCAAACTATTCCACTTCCCGACCACTCTGTGACTGAAGAAATACTTCCTAACATCCCTGTGATTCATCTGAGTCTTCAACTTCCAACTGTGTTCCTTGTTGCTGTGTCCCATCTCTGGAACATTCTGTCTATGTCCACCTTGTCAATTCCTCTCAGTATCTTATATGTCATTATCATGTCCTCCCTATCTCTCCTGTCCTCCAGTGTCGTCAAGTCGATTTCTCTTAAACTCTCCTCGTAGGACATATCCCTTAGCTCCGGGACTAGTCTTGTTGCAAACCTTTGCACTTTCTCTAGCTTCTTTACGTGCTTGGCTAGGTGTGGGTTCCAAACTGGTGCTGCATACTCCAGTATGGGCCTAACGAACACAGTGTACAGGGTCCTGAACGATTCTTTATTAAGATATCGGAATGCTGTTCTTAGGTATGCTAGGCGCCCGTATGCTGCAGCAGTTATTTGGTTGATGTGCGCCTCAGGAGATGTGCCTGGTGTTATACTCACCCAAGATCTTTTTCCTTGATTGAGGTTTGTAGTCTCTGGCCCCTAGACTGTACTCCGTCTGCGGTCTTCTTTGCCCTTCCCCAATCTTCATGACTTTGCACTTGGTGGGGTTGAACTCCAGGAGCCAATTCCTGGACCAGGCTTGCAGCCTGTCCAGATCCCTTTGTAGTTATGCCTGATCCTCGTCCGATTGAATTCTTCTCATCAACTTCACATCATCTGCAAACAGGGACACTTCAGAGTCTATTCCTTCTGTCATGTCGTTCACAAATACCAGAAACAGCACCGGTCCTAGGACTGACCCCTGTGGAACCCCACTCGTCACCGGCGCCCACTCTAACACCTAGCCACGTACCATGACTCGCTGCTGTCTTCCTGACAGGTATTCCCTGATCCACTGTAGTGCCTTCCCTGTTACCCCTGCCTGGTCCTCCAGCTTCTGCACTAATCTCTTGTGTGGAACTGTGTCAAACGCCTTCTTACAGTCCAAGAATATGCAGTCTACCCACCCCTCTCTCTCTTGTCTTACTGCTGTCACCCTGTCGTAGAACTCCAGTAGGTTTGTGACACAGGATTTCCCGTCCCTGAAACCGTGTTGGCCGTCGTTGATGAGATCATTCCTTTCTAGGTACTCCACCACTCTTCTCCTGATAATCTTCTCCATGACCTTGCATACTATATATGTCAGTGACACTGGTCTGTAGTTTAGTGGTAAGTTCCTGTCTCCTTTTTTAAAAATTGGAACTACATTTGCTGTCTTCCATACCTCAGGTAGTTGCCCTGTTTCCATAGATGTGTTGAAGATTGTTGTTAAGGGTACACACAGCTCCTTTGCTCCCTCTCTCAGGACCCATGGTGAGATGTTATCCGGCCCCATCGCCTTTGAGGTATTTAGCTCGTTTAAGAGCCTCTTCACTTCCTCCTTAGTTGTGTGTATTGTGTCCAGTACCTGATGGTGTACCCTACGTCTCCTCCTTTCTGGAGGCCCTTCTGTCGCCTCTGTGAATACTTCTTTGAATCTCATGTTGAGCTCCTCACACACTTCTCGGTCATTTCTTGTGACCTTCCCTCCTACCTTCCTCAGCCTGATCACCTGGTCCTTGACTGTTGTTCTCCTGATGTGGCTGTACAACAGCTTTGGGTCAGATTTTGCTTTCGCTGCTATGTCATTCTCGTACTGTCTTTAGGCCTCCCTTCTTACCTGTGCATAATCATTTCTGGTGTGTGTGTGTGTATGTGCGTGAGTGTGTGTGTGTTAGTTACTATTTTGTCCTAGGCACATATCTATTAGACACTAGGCCTGTTGGAGATGCGTGCGTGTGTATTTGTGTGTGTGTGTGGTGTGTGTGTGTGGTGTGTGTGTGTGGTGTGTGTGTGTGGTGTGTGTGTGGTGTGTGTGTGTGGTGTGTGTGTGGTGTGTGTGTGAGTGTGTGTGTGTGTGTACTCAAAATTAGGTGAGTACACACACAAATACACACACACACACACACACACAACATACACACACACAAACATACACACACACACACACACACACAAACATACACACACACACAAACACACACACACGCACACACACACACACAAACATACACACACACACGAACATACACACACACACACACACACTGAGGATTGCCAATTAGTTTGCAAGCGGAATATTTTCCCACCTTCCTCTTTCAATCCCTCCCATTCACACCCCTTCCATCTCCCTCCTCCTCCTCCCCCTATTAATTTAAACCTGATCTTTCTAAACTCGTCAAAATTCCGATTGATTTTTATCGACTCAGCATTAAAATTCATCTCATATCTGGCAAACTTCTCTTGTTAAACTTCCCCTTGCTGGCATACTTTTATATTTTTTCCTGAACATGGGAGAGTGAGGAGGGCGCAGCAGCGGAGCCTGGGGCACGCCTCTGTAATTGCCTGGTTGTGTGATTACGTGTTTTCAAGAGCTGATGGGTGGGTGTAGGGAGCGAGCTCTTGCTCTTGGCCCCTTCCACAAGTAAATTATTCAACGATTATCTAGTCTTAAGTTGTCTCGTGGAGTCCGTTGCTTCTCCGCTATCATGTGTTTCAGGTGTTATTTTTAGGTATTGTTAGGTGTTAAGGCTGAGGCAGCCCTGAGGTCCCTGAGTCACTACATCCTGCCCTCGTGTTCTTCTTTCAACGCTGAGAAAATACTGTGGCTCTCTACCTTATTCGTGACAGACAGTATTTTGCACGTCGTGATTATATCCCACATCTCGTCCACTCTTCATTGCCCATTCTCCTCTAAAGTGTCCCACCGGGAAGCCTTACTTTGTGTGTGTGTGTGTGTGTGTGTGTGTGTGTGTGCATGTGTGTGTGTGTGTGTGTGTGTGTGTGTGTGTGTGTGTGTGTGTGTGTGTGTGTGTGTGTGTGTGTGTGTGTGTGTGTGTGTGTGTGTGAAAGCATCCAGGCACATCCAGGATTTTCTTTCAGCTGTTGTATTGCTAGTTATCCATATGTAAAATAAAACCAAGATATTGACATCTTGTGGAGTCATACTGGTACGTGACAGGACTGGTGACGATGATGGTGATGAGTTCAACAGTCTGGTGAAGGTGGTATGGCCACATAATGGTCAATCCATTGTGGGTGTGTAATCGTAAAAAGATTAGATTAGGTTCGTCAGAACAAGTGTTTCCTGAAGCGGGATAAGAACCCCTTGTAACGTAGTCCCAGATCTTCGCACTGCCATAACAACATACTAGATTGAGGCATACGGAAGAACATGTAGAATAAACTCAGTGAAAGGCAGGGGAGCTGTGGGCACAGTAAGAGAACATTATATCAACATGAGTGGGCCCAGACTATTCAACACTCCACCAGAAGATATCAGAAACACTGGAGGAACGAATGTAGTGGTCATCAAGAGGTGATCTGACGAGTACCTCTGCAAAGTGCCGGATGAACGAGGCTGTGATGGATATGTGGGCCAGCGAGCCGCCAGCAGCAACAGCCTGGTCAACCAGGCAAGCACCAGAAAGCCTGACCTAGGGCCGGGCTGCGAGAGCAGGAAAACTCTCGAAACTCTTCAGAGGTACTGTCTGGTGAGGCAGTAACATTAATTTAAGGGTTATAATGGGGCAACCAACAAGGTTCATGGGTCCCCATTACTGTCTCCCTCATAACGCCTTTTTTTAAATTGCCTCTTTGAGAACGTTTTTCTCTCAAAAATCATTTAACTATTGCAAAAGTTTGTTTGTCGTTTACTACGTTTCACCAGAGACACACTGAAAGATTTTAAATAAGACCAATAAATGAAATGGGAAATAGACACCTGCAGTCCCTGTTCACCCATCAGTTAAAAATAGGTACCTGGGTGTTAGTCGACTGGTGTGGGTCGCATCCTGGGACAAAACTGACCTAATTTATCCGAAATACTCAGTATAACAAGGGGCTTTCTATATAGTAGTATGTCATTGATGTCAGCTATGGTCTGTATACCTTGTACATGTACTTGTAGTTAATAAAGATATTATTATTATTATTATTATTATTATTATTATTATTATTATTATTATTGCTGTTGTCTGGTGATGGGTGGAGCGTCACGCTAGCTGGTGATGGGTGGAGCGTCACGCTAGCTGGTGATGGGTGGTGCAGGGGTGGTGGGCGTGGGTGGAGGTGGTATTTGGGTGGGCGTGGTGGTGGGTGGGCCGTGGGTGGTGGGTGGTGTAACAAGGAGAGAACAACAGTGAGTTGAGGTACACACAAGACACTCTCCAGATAACACGCTGCCCAAACACATTTTAGTAGTCCGCCTGGCCAAAGGAGCAATTTGTATGCACCGACACAGGCTGCAGCCCTTCCCGTTCCCCCTTCCCTCCCCTCCCCTCTCTCTCTTCCCCTCCTCCTCCTCCCCCCTCCCAACACACTGCAGGCGACCATTCAATGTGTTTAATATTTCTTCAAGAAGAATGAACCACATGATGCTTCCTTCATTGTTTACTGTGGGAGATGAGGAACAGCATCCCTCCCCTTCCTCCTCCTTCTCCTTCCTCTTCACCCCCTACTTCCTCCCCCTTCCCCTGCTTCCTCCCCCTGCATCTTTCTCCTTCCCCTATATTCTCGCTACGGAATTTCTGACCAGACTTCGTGAGTAGGTTCTTATTTTCCTGTTTACTGTTGCGGAGTCTTGTCGGCGAGTCGTGGAAGAGAGGGGTGGGCGGGTGGGCGGGTGGGCGGGTGAGTGGGTGGGCAGGTTGGTAGGGGATTAATGGGTTGAAGGTGGTAGGGGAATTTATAGGAGGGTAGATGAGAGGAGGGGATGATTGGGCAGTAGAGAAGGGATGGGGGGCTAGTGGAAGGGCGGATGGAGGGGAGAGGGGTGGAGGGGCGTGGGTGTTGGTCCTGCTGGTCTCCCTGCTAAATGAATGGGTGTGATGAGAAGGAGTTGATGAGAGGGAGTGATGAGAGGCAGTTGATGAGTGGGAGTCATGAGTGGGAGTCATGAGAGGGAGTTGTTGAGTGGGAGTGATGAGTGGGAATGATGAGAGGGAGTGATGAGAGGGAGTTGATGAGTGGGATTGATAAGGAGTTGATGAGTGGGAGTGATGAGAGGGAGTTGATGAGTGGGAGTGATAAGAAGGAGTTGATGAGTGGGAGTGATGAGAGGGAGTTGATGAGAGGGGGTTGATGAGAGGGAGTTGATGAGAGGGAGTTGATGAGAGGGACTTGATGAGAGGGCAATAGTCAATTATTTATTATTAATTAACAGCATTAGGTACCCAGGCATCTATTAAGTGGGCGGTGGCAGTGGGCAGTGACAGTGGGCAGTGACAGTGGGCAGTGACAGTGGGCAGTGACAGTGGGCAGTGACAGTGGGCGCAAAGACCTTGCTTGCCGTATCATTCTCTACCACACAGAAGGTCTCACATCCGCGGTGTTGACATCCTTCAGCGGGAACTGGAAAACTACACCAAGGCGATGATGATTCAGGTATTCCATTGAAAGGTTTATGAGCTAGGGCAGCTTCCAAGGTGTCCTTCCAGCAGAACTGCAGTTACTGTCACTAGGGAATTACCGGCTCTCAGGACAACCTATACCGAATAAGCAGGAGAAATGGAATTTCTATGAACATATCTTCATCGTCCCAGACCGGGTCACGACGCGGGGAGATTTGGACTCCACTGTATACTTAAAAACACATGCTGAAATAATGTAGATTCAATGTTGAAATAGCCTCTAGATTTCAAACTACATTATGTACCTGGCGACAACCAGCTTGGACATCGTAAACAGACTCTGCTACACTTGGTACTCAGCAACAAACTCTACTGGTACTCAGCAACAAACTCTACTGGTACTCAGCAACACCAACCAAAAATAGGCCGGCTACTGACCAATACTGTATGAGGGAGACAGAAAAAAAAACAGGTCGCCGGACGTGTTTGGTGAAATAAAAAAAGATGCACATGTTAATACACTTAGATGTATACAAAGCACGAGAGTCAACATAAACACAATACACACACACACACACACACACACACACACACACACACACAATACCTACCCGCCTACGTTGCACTAAAGCTTCTTGAACGATCAAAGCCACAGCTCCGGTGCGTGAGCTGTCGGCAACGGCTTACGTCGTCTCGCTAGACGGAAGCTGCCGATTACCGCACGTAAAGGGCGTCCGCGATACTACAATCCTCGTGAGACCGCACGTGGCGTCACGCAGGAGGTGACGTGGCGGGATCTCCTCACGTTCGTTGGGTGTCAGTGGGTGTCACTGGGTATCACTGAGTGCTAGAGGGTATCACTGGGTGCTAGAGGGTATCACTGAGTGCTAGAGGGTAACACTGAGTGCTAGTGGGTATCACTGAGTGCTAGTGGGTATCACTGAGTGCTAGAGGGTATCATTGAGTGCTAGAGGGTATCACTGGGTGCAAGAGGATATCACTGAGTGCTAGTGGGTATCACTGAGTGCTAGAGGGTATCACTGGGTGCTAGAGGGTATCACTGAGTGCTAGAGGGTAACACTGAGTGCTAGTGGGTATCACTGGGTGCTAGAGGGTAACACTGAGTGCTAGAGGGTATCACTGAGTGCTAGAGGGTATCACTGATTGCTAGAGGGTATCACTGGGTGCAAGAGGGTATCACTGAGTGCTAGAGAGTATCACTGAGTGCTAGAGGGTATCACTGGGTGCTAGAGGGTATCATTGAGTGCTAGAGGGTATCACTGGGTGCTAGAGGGTATCATTGAGTGCTAGTGGGTAACACTGAGTGCTAGTGGGTATCACTGAGTGCTAGTGAAAATCACTGAGTGCTAGAGGGTAACATTGAGTGCTAGAGGGTATCACTGGGTGCAAGAGGGTATCACTGAGTGCTAGAGGGTATCACTGAGTGCTAGAGGGTATCACTGGGTGCTAGAGGGTATCACTGAGTGCTAGTGGGTAACACTGAGTGCTAGTGGGTATCACTGAGTGCTAGTGGGTATCACTGAGTGCTAGAGGGTAACATTGAGTGCTAGAGGGTATCACTGGGTGCAAGATGGTATCACTGAGTGCTAGAGGGTATCACTGAGTGCTAGAGGGTATCACTGGGTGCAAGAGGGTATCACTGAGTGCTAGAGGGTATCACTGAGTGCTAGAGGGTAACACTGAGTGCTAGAGAGTATCACTGAGTGCTAGAGGGTATCATTGAGTGCTAGAGGGTATCATTGAGTGCTAGAGTTATATCACTGGGTGCTAGAGGGTATCACTGAGTGCTAGAGAGTATCACTAAGTGCTAGAGGGTATCATTGAGTGCTAGAGGGTATCATTGAGTGCTAGAGGGTAACACTGAGTGCAAGAGGGTATCACTGAGTGCTAGAGGGTATCACTGAGTGCTAGAGGGTATCACTGAGTGCTAAAAATGGAACTAAGACACTTTGTCCGACCTTTTTTAGGGGGTTATCCTAGGTAATTTACACTATGTATGATAATTGTACTTATGTTTACCTGTGCCTAAATCAACTTACTTGCTTAAGTCTGCGGGGAAAAGTATGCAAATGTAAACACACGACGGCAACAGTCGCATGTTTAGAGAGCAAACACTATGACAGCATTTATGGAGAGAGAGATAAGACGAAAACTATGAAAAAAATGAAAATTAAATGAAGGCAAAAAAATTCTCGGAGACTTACCCGAAATTACACACGTTGTTCCCTCGTCTTGAAGGCAGGTAAACACGGCGTTCCCAGCCCTTCCCACAGTCTTCCCACTCCTCTCAGTCTTCTCGCACCTTCTCTCAGTCTTCCCACACCTTCTCTCAGTCTTCCCACACCTTCGCTCAGTCTTCCCACACCTTCTCTCAGTCTTCCCACACCTTCTCTCAGTCTTCCCACACCTTCTCTCAGTCTTCCCACACTTTCTCTCACTCTTCCCACACCTTCTCTCAGTCTTCCCACACCTTCTCTCAGTCTTCCCACACCTTCTCTCAGTCTTCCCACACCTTCGCTCAGTCTTCCCACATCTTCGCTCAGTCTTCCCACACCTTCTCTCAGTCTTCCCACACCTTCTCTCAGTCTTCCCACACCTTCTCTCACTCTTCCCACACCTTCTCTCAGTCTTCCCACACCTTCTCACAGTCTTCCCACACCTTCTCTCAGTCTTCCCACACCTTTTCTGTCTTCCCACACCTTCTCTCAGTCTTCCCACACCTTCTCTCACTCTTCCCACACCTTCTCTCAGTCTTCCCACACCTTCTCACAGTCTTCCCACACCTTCTCTCAGTCTTCCCACACCTTCTCACAGTCTTCCCACACCTTCTCTCAGTCTTCCCACACTTTTCTCAGTCTTCCCACACCTTCTCTCAGTCTTCCCACACATTCTCTCAGTCTTCCCACACTTTCTCTCAGTCTTCCACACCTTCTCTCAGTCTTCCCACACTTTCTCTCAGTCTTCCCACACTTTCTCTCAGTCTTCCTACACTTTCCCCAGTCTTCCCACACTTTCTCTCAGTCTTCCACACTTCTCTCAGTCTTCCCACACTTCTCTCAGTCTTCCCACACTTCTCTCAGTCTTTCCACACTTTCTCTCAGTCTTCCCACACTTTCTCTCAGTCTTCCCACACTTTCTCTCAGTCTTCCCACACTTTCTATCAGTCTTCCCACACCTTCTCACAGTCTTCCCACACCTTCTCTCAGTCTTCCCACACCTTTTCTCAGTCTTCCCACACCTTCTCTCAGTCTTCCCACACCTTCTCTCAGTCTTCCCACACTTTCTCTCAGTCTTTCCACACCTTCTCTCAGTCTTCCCACACTTTCTCTCAGTCTTCCCACACTTTCTCTCAGTCTTCCCACACTTTCTCTCAGTCTTCCCACACTTTCTCTCAGTCTTCCCACACCTTCTCTCAGACTTCTCACACCTTCTCTCAGTCTTCCCACACTTTCTCTCAGTCTTTCCACGTTTTCCCTCAAAATCCAGATAATGGCAGACGGACAGTTCAACAGAAGGAGGGATCCCTGTTATCAAATAAATTTGTAAACAGGGTCACCTAGCATAAACAGGGTCACCTAACGTAAACAGGGTCACCTAGCGTAAACAGGGTCACCTAGCGTAAACAGGGTCACCTAGCGTAAACAGGGTCACCTAGCATAAACAGGGTCACCTAGCATAAACAGGGTCACCTAGCGTAAACAAGGTCACCTAGCATAAACAGGGTCACCTAGCGTAAACAAGGTCACCTAGCATAAACAGGGTCACCTAGCGTAAACAAGGTCACCTAGCATAAACAGGGTCACCTAGCGTAAACAAGGTCACCTAGCATAAACAGGGTCACCTAGCGTAAACAAGGTCACCTAGCATAAACAGGGTCACCTAGCGTAAACAAAGTCACCTAGCATAAACAGGGTCACCTAGCGTAAACAAGGTCACCTAGCATAAACAGGGTCACCTAGCGTAAACAGGGTCACCTAGCGTAAACAGGGTCACCTAGCATAAACAGGGTCACCTAGCGTAAACAGGGTCACCTAGCATAAACAGGGTCACCTAGCGTAAACAGGGTCACCTAGCGTAAACAGGGTCACCTAGCGTAAACAGGGTCACCTAGCGTAAACAGGGTCACCTAGCGTAAACAGGGTCAACTAGCATAAACAGGGTCACCTAGCATAAACAGGGTCACCTAGCGTAAACAGGGTCACCTAGCATAAACAGGGTCACCTAGCATAAACAGGGTCACCTAGCCATCACCTCGGAATCCGGATTTTCTTAAAGAAACGCTTCAACGAAAACACTGATCCCTCACAGGGGAATAAATAACAAAAAAAATAATGTTGAAAACAAAGGGGTATCTCACCCCCTCTTCCCTTCACGATGCAGATCTAAGCAGACGAAGGGAATGAGGGATCTCTCTCTCACCGGGACAATGAATAATGTAGAGACGGGGTCATGTGTCTACAGCATCAGTGTTTAGCTACAACAGAAGGTCTCCTGTGATGTAGTGCTTGCTGCTCCTGTGGTGTCTAGGAACCAAGCCACGCTGTCTAATTATGAAGTGAAGAAGGGAGAGGACCGACCATATTGGGAACACTGTATAACAACAACGAGCCTTCATTTTGACAGTGTCTCACTCTGAGTGGAGCTCTTTAAGTCTTAATAGCACTTTAAGTATTATTAGCTCTTTAAGTCTTAATAGCACTTTAAGTCTTATTAGCTCTTTACGTCTCATTAGCACTTTAAGTCTTAATTTCCGTGAGTTGAAAAAAACTCTACTTGGAACTTTTAAAACACGTAATATATATATTGTAGGTATGTATCCAGATGTACTCCTGTTAACTCTTTTGGGCCTAGTTCCTAGGCCTTATGTGCATCCATATGATCTTGAACCATCCACAGAATGGACATAAAGTGCACAATAAACTACTCTAATCTAAATCTAAAGCGAATCTAGCAAAATCTAAATCGTTGTTAAATCAGGGGTTGTCTTGTGCATCAGTATCTGCCTACAGTTCTTTACACATTATATCCTCCTGCCAGTCAAACCAGACTGTGTGTGTGTGTGTGTGTGTGAGAGTGACCTGTGACGCCCTCACCTTTGCTTACTGGTTGCTGTGGTCAGTGACTTCTTCCTGGTGTCAGGTTCCTTGTTCAGGTTGTGAGGATCTTTTACTGTTGTGGGGTTGATGATTAAGACACATGTACAAGAGTTGGGTATCTTTATTGATGAAACGTATCGCCTACACAGAAGATTTCTTCAGTAAAATACAAAAGGAGCAGGTGTAAAGGGTCCATCAACCTTGGAGGAAAAAGCATTTGAGGTGGTCAGTCTCTCAGCCTGGAGAAGAGTTCAGCTTCATGGTCTGGAACAAGGTGGTCAGTCCCTCAGCCTGGAGAAGAGTTCAGCTTCATGGTCTGGAACAAGGTGGTCAGTCCCTCAGCCTGGAGAAGAGTTCAGCTTCATGGTCTGGAACAAGGTGGTCAGTCCCTCAGCCTGGAGAAGAGTTCAGCTTCATGGTCTGGAACAAGGTGGTCAGTCCCTCAACCTGGAGAAGAGTTCAGCTTCATGGTCTGGAACAAGGTGGTCAGTCTCTCAGCCTGGAGAAGAGTTCAGCTTCATGATCTGGAACAAGGTGGTCAGTCCCTCAGCCTGGAGAAGAGTTCAGCTTCATGGTCTGGAACGATATGAAGCTGAAGCATGAGAACGCAGTCTAAAATTCTGTCGAAGGTGAGGTGGAAGATCTGGAAGACGTTGTAGGAGACGGATCCACTAGTAGAAGTAAGAAGGCAGCTCCATCTGGATGACAGCAGACTACAGCTGTTGTCATCCAAGTCATAAACCACAGCTGCTTTCATCCAGGTCAGAGACCACAGCTGCTGTCATCCAGGTCAGAGATCACAGCTGCTGTCATCCAGGTCAGAGACCACAGCTGCTGTCATCCAGGTCCCAGACCACAGATGCAGGCATCCAGGTCAGAGACCACAGCTGCTGTCATCCAGGTCCCAGACCACAGATGCAGTCGTCCAGGTCAGAGACCACAGCTGCTGCCATCCAGGTCAGAGACCACAGCTGCTGTCATCCAGGTCATAGACCACAGCTGCTGTCATCTAGGTCCCAGACCACAGATGCATTCACCCAGGTCACAGACCACAGATGCAGTCATCCAGGTCAGAGACCACAGCTGCTGTCATCCAGGTCATAGACCACAGCTGCTGTCATCCAGGTCACAGACCACAGATGCAGTCATCCAGGTCATAGACCACAGATGCAGTCATCCTGGTCAGAGACCACAGCTGCTGTCATCCAGGTCATAGACCACAGCTGCTGTCATCCAGATCCCAGACCACAGATGCAGTCATCCAGGTCAGAGACCACAGCTGCTGTCATCCAGGTCATAAACCACAGCTGCTGTCATCCAGGTCAGAGATCACAGCTGCTGTCATCCAGGTCCCAGACCACAGAAGCAGTCATCCAGGTCAGAGACCACAGCTGTTGTCATCCAGGTCAGAGACCACAGCTGCTGTCATCCAGGTCAGAGATCACAGCTGCTGTCATCCAGGTCAAAGACCACAGCTGCTGTCATCCAGGTCAGAGACCACAGATGCAGTCATCCAGGTCATAGACCACAGATGCAGTCATCCATGTCAGAGACCACAGCTGCTGTCATCCAGGTCATAGACCACAGATGCAGTCATCCAGGTCAGAGACCATAGCTGCTGCCATCCAGGTCAGAGACCACAGCTGCTGTCATCCAGGTCCCAGACCACAGATGCAGTCATCCAGGTCATAGACCACAGATGCAGTCATCCAGGTCAGAGACCACAGCTGCTGTCATCCAGGTCATTGACCACATCTCCTGTCATCCAGGTCAAAGACCACAGCTGCTGTCATCCAGGTCAGAGACCACAGCTGCTGTCATCCAGGTCAAACACCACATCTGCTGTCATCCAGGTCAGAGACCACAGCTGCTGTCATCCAGGTCATAGACCACAGCTGCTGTCATCCAGGTCATAGACCACAGCTGCTGTCATCCAGGTCACAGACCACAGATGCAGTCATCCAGGTCATAGACCACAGATGCAGTCATCCTGGTCAGAGACCACAGCTGCTGTCATCCAGGTCATAGACCACAGCTGCTGTCATCCAGGTCACAGACCACAGATGCTGTCATCCATGTCACATACCACAGATGCTGTCATCCAGATCATAGACCACAGATGCAGTCATCCTGGTCAGAGACCACAGCTGCTGTCATCCAGGTCAAAGACCACAGCTGCTGTCATCCAGGTCATAGACCACATCTGCTGTCATCCTGGTCAGAGACCACAGCTGCTGTCATCCAGGTCAGAGACCACAGCTCCTGTCATCCAGGTCAGAGACCACAGCTGCTGTCATCCAGGTCAAAGACCACAGCTGCTGTCATCCAGGTCCCAGACCACAGCTGCTGTCATCCAGGTCCCAGACCACAGCTGCTGTCATCCAGGTCATAGACCACATCTGCAGTCATCCTGGTCAGAGACCACAGCTGCTGTCATCCAGGTCCCAGACCACAGCTGCTGTCATCCAGGTCCCAGACCACAACTGCCTCGTTCGTGCTTTAATAATATCAATGTATGAGAAAATTGCGCCTTTTTCCACACCTCATCCGTTGTATCGAGATCATTTATGTAAATTTTAATAACAATAATAAATTGTGGAAGGAATTGTCTGAGTGATTCCTCAAGAACTCCACAGGATTTCGCTCACTCCTGCTGTGATTCGTTCACTTTCCCAACTCGCAGCTTCCTAGAGGGTTAAATAAGTTTTTTTTTTATTTACAAGACAGTGTAGTTAATGAGGTGACTGTTGATGGTGCATTTCATGTCTCTATCTTAAATGTCGACATGACAATTACTTGTCTGTCAGATTTAAAGCAGTCGACTACACGAGGGTCATTAAGACTGTCACCTGTACACCAGCAGTCACGACACGAGGGTCATTAAGACTGTCACCTGTACACCAGCAGTCACTACACGAGGGTCATTAAGACTGTCACCTGTACACCAGCAGTCACGACACGAGGGTCATTAAGACTGTCACCTGTACACCAGCAGTCACTACACGAGGGTCATTAAGACTGTCACCTGTACACCAGCAGTTACTACACGAGGATCATTAAGACTGTCACCTGTACACCAGCAGTTACTACACGAGGATCATTAAGACTGTCACCTGTACACCAGCAGTTACTACACGAGGGTCATTAAGACTGTCACCTGTACACCAGCAGTCACTACACGAGGATCATTAAGACTGTCACCTGTACACCAGCAGTTACTACACGAGGGTCATTAAGACTGTCACCTGTACACCAGCAGTTACTACACGAGGATCATTAAGACTGTCACCTGTACACCAGCAGTCACTACACGAGGGTCATTAAGACTGTCACCTGTACACCAGCAGTTACTACACGAGGGTCATTAAGACTGTCACCTGTACACCAGCAGTCACTACACGAGGATCATTAAGACTGTCACCTGTACACCAGCAGTTACTACACGAGGATCATTAAGACTGTCACCTGTACACCAGCAGTCACTACACGAGGGTCATTAAGACTGTCACCTGTACACCAGCAGTCACTACACGAGGGTCATTAAGACTGTCACCTGTACACCAGCAGTCACTACACGAGGGTCATTAAGACTGTCACCTGTACACCAGCAGTTACTACACGAGGGTCATTAAGACTGTCACCTGTACACCAGCAGTTACTACACGAGGGTCATTAAGACTGTCACCTGTACACCAGCAGTTACTACACGAGGGTCATTAAGACTGTCACCTGTACACCAGCAGTCACTACACGAGGGTCATTAAGAGTGTCACCTGTACACCAGCAGTTACTACACGAGGGTCATTAAGACTGTCACCTGTACACCAGCAGTTACTACACGAGGGTCATTAAGACTGTCACCTGTACACCAGCAGTCACGACACGAGGGTCATTAAGACTGTCACCTGTACACCAGCAGTTACTACACGAGGATCATTAAGACTGTCACCTGTACACCAGCAGTCACTACACGAGGGTCATTAAGACTGTCACCTGTACACCAGCAGTTACTACACGAGGATCATTAAGACTGTCACCTGTACACCAGCAGTTACTACACGAGGGTCATTAAGACTGTCACCTGTACACCAGCAGTCACTACACGAGGATCATTAAGACTGTCACCTGTACACCAGCAGTTACTACACGAGGGTCATTAAGACTGTCCCCTGTACACCAGCAGTTACTACACGAGGATCATTAAGACTGTCACCTGTACACCAGCAGTCACTACACGAGGGTCATTAAGACTGTCACCTGTATACCAGCAGTTACTACACGAGGGTCATTAAGACTGTCACCTGTACACCAGCAGTCACTACACGAGGATCATTAAGACTGTCACCTGTACACCAGCAGTTACTACACGAGGATCATTAAGACTGTCACCTGTACACCAGCAGTCACTACACGAGGGTCATTAAGACTGTCACCTGTACACCAGCAGTCACTACACGAGGGTCATTAAGAGTGTCACCTGTACACCAGCAGTTACTACACGAGGGTCATTAAGACTGTCACCTGTACACCAGCAGTTACTACACGAGGGTCATTAAGACTGTCACCTGTACACCAGCAGTCACGACACGAGGGTCATTAAGACTGTCACCTGTACACCAGCAGTTACTACACGAGGATCATTAAGACTGTCACCTGTACACCAGCAGTCACTACACGAGGGTCATTAAGACTGTCACCTGTACACCAGCAGTTACTACACGAGGATCATTAAGACTGTCACCTGTACACCAACGTGTTTACCGTGTGCTTTACAGTCATTATCTGCTTTATCACATGTGCTTGAGGATAAGACACGCAAACAAACAATTAGATCACTTTAATGAGGAAGCGTTTCAATCCCGGAACACGTGTACAACACCTGGGTGTCTTCAACCAAAGAAGTTTCAATCCCGGAACACGTGTACAACACCTGGGTGTCTTCAACCAAAGAAGTTTCAATCCCGGAACACGTGTACAACACCTGGGTGTCTTCAACCAAAGAAGTTTCAATCCCAGAACACGTGTACAACACCTGGGGGTCTTCAACCAAAGAAGTTTCAATCCCGGAACACGTGTACAACACCTGGGTGTCTTCAACCAAAGAAGTTTCAATCCGAACACGTGTACAACACCTGGGTGTCTTCAACCAAAGAAGTTTCAATCCCGGAACACGTGTACAACACCTGGGTGTCTTCAACCAAAGAAGTTTCAATCCCGGAACACGTGTACAACACCTGGATGTCTTCAACCAAAGAATTTTCAATCCCGGAACACGTGTACAACACCTGGGTGTCTTCAACCAAAGAAGTTTCAATCCCGGAACACGTGTACAACACCTGGGTGTCTTCAACCAAAGAAGTTTCAATCCCGGAACACGTGTACAACACCTGGGTGTCTTCAACCAAAGAAGTTTCAATCCCGGAACACGTGTACAACACCTGGGTGTCTTCAATCAAAGAAGTTTCAATCCCGGAACACGTGTACAACACCTGGGGGTCTTCAACCAAAAAAGTTTCAATCCCGGAACACGTGTACAACACCTGGGTGTCTTCAACCAAAGAAGTTTCGCCCACCAGTGGCTTTTTCACTACAGTTGATGATGTACTCAGACAGTTGAAGATGAGGTAATCAGTCCCTGTGCATGGAATGTTAAATATATCAGCTACTGTCTTCGTATATTATCTCTGTTTGGAACTGATGAAAGTACTGGTGTGTGAAACGTCTTCAAATACAGATACCCAGGTGTTGCACAAGTGTCTAATTTATCATTCTGTTGCTACCGAATACCACTATTGTAATGCTCCTGGCACCTTGATCACCTCTACTGTACATAACGTACAAAACAAGGATATTTCTATGAATGTGTGTAATTATTTCTCTCTCTCTCTCTCTCTCTCTCTCTCTCTCTCTCTCCTCTCTCTCTCTTATATATATATATATATATATATATATATATTATTAACACATCGGCCGTTTCCCACCAAGGCAGGGTGGTCCGAAAAAAGAAAAACTTTCATCATCATACACTCCATCACTGTCTTGCCAGAGGCGTGCTTACACTACAGTTATAAAACTGCAACATTAACACCCCTCCTTCAGAGTGCAGGCACTCTACTTCCCATCTCCAGGACTCAAGTCTGACCTGCCGGTTTCCCTGAATCCCTTCGTAAATGTTACCTTGCTCACACTCCAACAGCACGTCAAGTATTAAAAAACATTTGTCTCTATTCACTCTATCAAATATGCTCACGCATGCTTGCTGGAAGTCAAAGCCCCTCGCACACAAAACCTCCTTTACCCCCTCCCTCCAACCTTTCCTAGGCCGACCCCTTCCCCGCCTTCCCTCCACTACATATTTATACACTCTCGAATTCATTCTATTTAGTTCAATCCTCTCTACATGTCCGAACCACCTCAACAACCCCTCCTCAGCCCTCTGGATAATAGTTTTGGTAATCCACACCTCCTAATCTCCAAACTACTGATTCTCTGCATTATATTCACACCGCACATTGAACTCAGACATGACATCTCCACTGCCTCCAGCCTTCTCCTTGTTGCAACATTCACCACCCATGCTTCACGTCCATATAAGAGCATTGGTATAACTATACTCTCATACATTCCTCTCTTTGCTTCCATGGATAAAGTTCTTTGTCTCCACAGACTCCGAAGTGCTCCACTCACCCTTTTCCCCTCATCAATTCTATGATTCACCTCATCCTTCATAGACCCATCTGCTGACATGTCCACTCCCAAATATCTGGATACATTCACCTCCTCCATACTCTCTCCCTCCAATCTGATATCCAATCTTTCATCACTTAATCTTTTTGTTATCCTCATCACCTTACTCTTTCCTATATTCTATTCACTTTTAATTTTCTTCTTTTACATACACTAATAAACTCATCCACCAACCTCTGCAACTTCTCTTCAGAATCTCCCAAAAGCACAGTGTCATCAGCAAAGAGCAACTGTGACAACTCCCAATTTGTTTTAGATTTTTTATCTTTTAACCCCACACCTCTTGCCAAGACCCACGCATTCACTTCACTTACAACCCCATCTATAAATATTTTGAATAATCATGGTGACACACATTCTTGTCTAAGGCCTACTTTTACTGGGAAATAATCTCCCTCTCTCCTACATACTCCTCACTATCCACGTAAAAACTCTTCTCTGCTTTCAGTAACCTACCTTCTATTTTATTCAGCTGCAACATCTGCCACATTGCCCCCCTATCCACCCTGTCATACGCCTTTTCCAAATCCATGAATGCCACAAAAACCTCTTTACCCTTATCTAAATATTGTTCACCTATATGTTTCGCTGTAAACACTTGGTCTACACACCCCCTACCTATCCTAAAGCCCCCTTGTTCATCTGCGATCCTACTCTCGGTCTTACTCTTAATTCTTTCAATAATAACTCTACCATACACTTTACCAGGTACACTCAACAGACTTATTCCCCTATAATTTTTACACTCTCCTTTGTCCCCTTTGCCTTTATACAAAGGAACTATGCATGCTCTCTGCCAGTCCCTAGGTACCTTACACTCTCACTCTCTCTCTCTCTTTCTTCACACAGGGTTTTACAATGTTAAGTTTAAGGTTCCTAACTTTACTTACAAGCCGAAGGCTGTTACCTACATCGGCTCATTTGAAAGTCTTTAAATTGTAAAGAAGTTCTCAAGTAGAGAACAGGATGAAGTTGGAGCCATCTGTGGACCAGTGATTTCATTGGTCAGCAGACTTTATTTTGTTGATGTCGTTATGTTGTACAAACATGTTCCAGACTCGAGTATCTCTCTCTCTCTCTCTCTCTCTCTCTCTCTCTCTCTCTCTCTCTCTCTCTCTCTCTCTCTCTCTATCCTTTGTAAAAAGAAAATCGATTATTTTCGCTTCCCACAGGAAAAGATTTGAGATATTTAGGAAATTTGTTCAGCGTCTTTTAGAGTCGTCATTACTGATGTGAGTTTTGTCCTCCGTTCCGTGAAGAACGTGGTGAACGAGAGTGAACGTGGAGGTGAACGAGAGTGAACGTGGAGGTGAACGAGAGTGAACGTGGAGGTGAACGAGAGTGAACGTGGAGGTGAAGGAGAGTGAACGTGGAGGTGAACGAGAGTGAACGTGGAGGTGAACGAGAGTGAACGTGGAGGTGAAGGAGAGTGAACGTGGAGGTGAAGGAGAGTGAACGTGGAGGTGAACGAGAGTGAACGTGAAGGTGAACGAGAGTGAACGTGGAGGACGAAAATGTCACAGTACAGTGACTGGAACACTGCACAACCGGCACATAGAGACCAGGACTGTCAGCTAGTCATAGTAGAACAATCGGGTCCAATTCAGAGCGAAACGTCGTCATTGAGATGTTTCTATAGGATTTGTTTGTTAGATAATGGAATAATCATTTCAAATTTTATCCTATGTATTTCACCTAACAGGCTGTGTATTTCACCTAACAGGCTGTGTATTTCACCTAACAGGCTGTGTATTTCACCTAACAGGCTGTGTATTTCACCTAACAGGCTGTGTATTTCACCTAACAGGCTGTGTATTTCACATAACAGGCTGTGTATTTCACCTAACAGGCTGTATATTTCACCTAACAGGCTCTGTATTTCACCTAACAGGCTCTGTATTTCACCTAACAGGCTCTGTATTTCACCAAACAAGCTGTGTATTTCACCTAACAGGCTCTGTATTTCACCTAACAGGCTCCGTATTTCACCTAACAGGCTCAGCATTTCACCTAACAGGCTCCGTATTTCAACTAACAGGCTGTGTATTTCACCTAACAGGCTGTGTATTTCACCTAACAGGCTCCGTATTTCACCTAACAGGCTCCGTATTTCACCTAACAGGCTGTGTATTTCACCTAACAGGCTGTGTATTTCACCTAACAGGCTGTGTATTTCACCTAACAGGCTGTGTATTTCACCTAACAGGCTGTGTATTTCACCTAACAGGCTGTGTATTTCACCTAATAGGCTGTGTATTTCACCTAACAGGCTGTGTATTTCACCTAACAGGCTCTGTATTTCATCTAACAGGCTCTGTATTTCACCTAACAGACTCCGTATTTCACCTAACAGGCTCCGCATTTCACCTACCAGGCTGTGTATTTCACCTAACAGGCTGTGTATTTCACCTAACAGGCTGTGTATTTCACATAACAGGCTGTGTATTTCACCTAACAGGCTGTGTATTTCACATAACAGGCTCTGTATTTCACCTAACAGGCTCTGTATTTCACCTAACAGGCTCTGTATTTCACCAAACAGGCTCTGTATTTCACCTAACAAGCTGTGTATTTCACCTAACAGGCTCTGTATTTCACCTAACAAGCTGTGTATTTCACCTAACAGGCTCCGTATTTCACCTAACAGGCTCAGCATTTCACCTAACAGGCTCCGTATTTCAACTAACAGGCTGTGTATTTCACCTAACAGGCTGTGTATTTCACCTAACAGGCTCCGTATTTCACCTAACAGGCTCCGTATTTCACCTAACAGGCTGTGTATTTCACCTAACAGGCTGTGTATTTCACCTAACAGGCTGTGTATTTCACCTAACAAGCTGTGTATTTCACCTAACAGGCTGTGTATTTCACATAACAGGCTGTGTATTTCACCTAACAGACTCCGTATTTCACCTAACAGGCTCTGCATTTCACATAACAACCTGTGGATTTCACCTAACAGGCTGTGTATTTCACCTAACAGGCTGTGTATTTCACCTAACAGGCTGTGTATTTCACCTAAAAAGCTCTGTATTTCACCTAACAGGCTGTGTATTTCACCTAACAGGCTGTGTATTTCACCTAACAGGCTGTGTATTTCACCTAACAGGCTCTGTATTTCACCTAACAGACTCTGTATTTCACCTAACAGGCTCCGCATTTCACCTAACAGGCTGTGTATTTCACCTAACAAACTGTGTATTTCACCTAACAGGCTGTGTATTTCACCTAACAGGCTTTGTATTTCACCTAACAGGCTGTGTATTTCACCTAACAGGCTTTGTATTTCACCTAACAAGCTGTGTATTTCACCTAACAGGCTGTGTATTTCACCTAACAGGCTCCGTATTTCACCTAACAGGCTCCGCATTTCACCTAACAGGCTGTGTATTTCACCGAACAGGCTGTGTATTTCACCTAACAGGCTGTGTATTTCACCTAACAGGCTCCGTATTTCACCTAACAGGCTCCGTATTTCACCTAACAGGCTGTGTATTTCACCTAACAGGCTCCGTATTTCACCTAACAGGCTGTGTATTTCACCTAACAGGCTCCGTATTTCACCTAACAAGCTCTGTATTTCACCTAACAGGCTCCGTATTTCACCTAACAGGCTTCGTATTTCACCTAACAGGCTGTGTATTTCACCTAACAGGCTGTGTATTTCACCTAACAGGCTGTGTATTTCACCTAACAGGCTCCGTATTTCACCTAACAGGCTGTGTATTTCACCTAACAGGCTGTGTATTTCACCTAACAGGCTGTGTATTTCACCTAACAGGCTTTGTATTTCACCTAACAGGCTGTGTATTTCACCTAACAGGCTGTGTATTTCACCTAACAGACTCCGTATTTCACCTAACAGGCTCCGCATTTCACCTAACAGGCTGTGTATTTCACCTAACAGGCTGTGTATTTCACCTAACAGGCTCCGTATTTCACCTAACAGGCTCCGTATTTCACCTAACAGGCTGTGTATTTCACCTAACAGGCTGTGTATTTCACCTAACAGGCTGTGTATTTCACCTAACAGGCTGTGTATTTCACCTAACAGGCTGTGTATTTCACCTAACAGGCTGTGTATTTCACCTAACAGGCTGTGTATTTCACCTAACAGGCTGTGTATTTCACCT
>WNWK01000866.1:307500-366106 GCA_009830355.1 Cherax destructor | reverse complement strand
GGATGGGGGGAAAATGTGGCAGATTTTCGGGTGTATGGAAAGGGAGGTTACTGAAAGCAGGAAGAGTTTTTATGAGGTTTAGTGAGGCCCTTTAGAGGGGAGGGGGGAAGGGGCCCTTTTTCCCAGAAAAGTGGGCCTTAGACAAGGATGTGTGATGTCACCGTAGTTGTTCAATAGTTTTTATAGATGGGGTTGTAAAAATGAATGCGAGGGTCTTGGCAAGAGGTGTGGGGTTAAAAGATAAAAATTAAAAAAAAAGGGGAGGGGTCCAGTTGCTTTTGGATGACACTGTGTTTTGGGAGTTTCTAAAAGGGGTTCAGAGGTTTGGATAAATTTGGGTAGGGTTTTAAAAGAAGAAAAGGGTTTTAATATAGGAAAGAGTAAGGATGAGGATAAAAAAAAGATTAGGTGATGAAAGATTGGATATCAGATTGGGGGGAAGAGTATGAAGGAGGTGAAGGGTTTCAGATATTTGGGAGTGGACATGTCAAGATGGGTCTATAAAGGGGATGGGGGTGAATCATAGAATTGATGGGGGAAAAAAGGGTAAGTGGAGCACTTGAGTCTGTGGAGACAAAGAACTTTGTCCAGGGAAAGGGAAAAAAGGGGAAAATTTTGAGATTATGTTATACCAACACTTTATATGGGTGTGAAGCATGGGTGATGAATGTTGCAACGAGGAGAAGGCTGGAGGCAGTGGAGATGTCATGTCTGAGGTCAATGTGTGGTGTGAATATAATGCAGAGAATCGGAGTTTGGAAATTAGGAGGAGGTGCGGGATTACAAAACTATTATCCAGAGAGCTGAGGAGGGTTGTTGAGGTGGTTCGGACATGTAGAGGGAATGGAACAGAGACAGAATAACTTGAGGTGTATAAATCTGTAGTGGAGGGAAGGCGGGGTAGGGGTCGGCCTAGGAAAGGTTGGAGGAGGGTAAAGGAAGTTTGTGTGCGAGGGCTTGGACTTCCAGCAAGCATGTGTGAGCGTATTTGATAGGAGTGAATGGAGACAAATGGTTTTTAATACTTGACGTGCTGTTGGAGTGTGAGCAAAGTAACATTTATGAAGGGATTCAGGGAAACCGGCAGGCCAGACTTGAGTCCTGGAGATGGGAAGTAGTGTCTGCACTCTGAAGGAGGGGTGTTAATGTTGCAGTTTTATAACTGTAGTGTAAAGCACCCCTCTGGCAAGACAGTGATGGAGTGAATGATGATGAAAGTTTTTCTTTTTCGGGCCACCCTGCCTTGGTGGGAATCGGCCGATGTGTTAATAAAAAAAAAGAGAATATTTAGTGTGTAGAAGAGAATATTTAGTGTGTAGAGGAGAATATTTAGTGTGTAGAAGAGAATATTTAGTGTGTAGAAGAGAATATGTGAGGAGAAGAGAATATGTGAGTAGAAGAGAATATGTGAGTAGAAGAGAATATGTGAGGAGAAGAGAATATGTGAGGAGAAAAGAATATGTGAGTAGAAGAGAATATGTGAGTAGAAGAGAGAGAATATGTGGAGAAGAGAATATGTGAGCAGAAGAGAATATGTGAGTAGAAGAGAGAGAATATGTGAAGAGAATATGTGAGGAGAAGAGAGAATATGTGGAGAAGAGAATATGTGGAGAAGAGAATATGTGGAGAAGAGAATATGTGACTAGAAGAGAGAGAATGTGTGGAGAAGAGAATATTTGAGGAGAAGAGAGAATATGTGGAGAAGAGAATATGTGAGTAGAAGAGAGAGAATATGTGGAGAAGAGAATATGTGAGAAGAGAATATGTGAGAGAAGAGAATATGTGAGAAAGAATATGTGAGGAGAAAGAGAGAATATGTGGAGAAGAGAATATGTGAGGAGAAGATAGAATATGTAGGAGAAGAGAGAATATGTGGAGAAGAGAAATATGTAGGAGAAGAGAAATATGTGAGAAGAGAATTGTGAGGAGAAGAGAATATGTGGAGAAGATAGAATATGTGAGGAGAAGAGAGAGAATATGTGGAGAAGAGAATATGTGAGGAGAAGAGAGAAAATATGTGGAGAAGAGAATATGTGAGGAGAAGAGAGAGAATATGTGGAGAAGAGAATATGTGAGAAGAGAGAGAATATGTGGAGAAGAGAGACAATATGTGTAGAGAAGAGAGAGAGAGAGTATATGTGGAGAAGAGAGAAAGTATGTGTAGAGAAGAGAGTATGTGTAGAGAAGAGAGAGAGTATATGTGGAGAAGAAAGAATGTGTAGAGAAGAGAGAGAGTATGTGTAGAGAAGAGAGAGAGTATGTGTAGAGAAGAGAGAGAGTATATGTGGAGAAGAGAGTGAGCATGTGTAGAGAAGAGAGTATGTGTGGAGAAGAGAGAGAGTACATGTGGAGAAGAGAGAGAGTATGTGTGGAGAAGAGAGAGAGTATGTGTGGAGAAGAGAGTATGTGTGGAGAAGAGAGTATGTGTGGAGAAGAGAGAGAGTATGTGTGGAGAAGATAGAGAATGTATGGAGAAGAAAGAGAATGTGTGGAGAAGAGAGAATGTGTGGCGAAGAGAGAGAATGTGTGGAGAAGAGAATGTGTGGAGAAGAGAATGTGTGGAGAAGAGAATGTATGAAGAAGAGAATGTGTGGAGAAGAGAATGTGTGAAGAAGAGAGAATGTGTGGAGAAGAGAGAGTATGTGTGGAGAAGAGAGAATGTGTGGAGAAGAGAGTATGTGTGGAGAAGAGAGAATGTGTGGAGAAGAGAGGATGTGTGGAGAAGAGAGAGAGTATGTGTGGAGAAGAGAGAGAATGTATGGAGAAGAGAGAGAATGTGTGGAGAAGAGAGAGAATGGTGGAGAAGAGAGAGAATGTGTGGAGAAGAGAGAGAATGTGTGGAGAAGAGAGAGAATGTGTGGAGAAGAAGAATGTGAGAAGAAAATGTGTGAGAAGAGGAAGAGAATGTGTGGAGAAGAGAGAATGTGTGGAGAAGAGAGAGAATGTGTGGAGAAGAGAGAGAGTAGGGAAGGAAGGCAGGAGGAAGATGGTATTATTGGTAAAAGAATTTCTTCCTGAAAACTGAAATCCAAAATACTGAAATTGTTGAAGTTTGAGCGATAAGATCAGAGTAAAGATCAGAAATTCTTAGAAATAAATGTTGAGGACGCCCACCATTTAATAACTGGGAAAGAGAAGAGTTAGATATAATAAATGAGGGAAAACGTAATATCCTCAGTGAACTGTTGATGATAAATGACGGTGATAAGAGAATGACAGTGATAAGAGAATGACGGTGATAAGAGAATGACGGTGATAAGACAATGACGGTGATAAGACAATGACGGTGATAAGGGAAAAGTTAATGAAGTCTGAGGCTTTAACTATAACGAAATAAAAGAGGGCAGCGTATGAGGCCGGAACTACAAATAATTGGTCAATAGATTTCCTCGGTTTAAAATCAGGTTTTTGACGAGTCAGTAGATAAAGTAAGCGACAAGAATGAGAGAAGAAAACACTCCGTCAGTATTAGTCAGTGTTTACTTCAATAATGGAGGGGATGGGAGGAAATAATGAAGAATGATTTAATGGAAGGGGATGGAGAACTAGTACAAGAAGGGAGCTTAGAATCACTGTAGGAAGCGAACCATTCCAGGCCTGGTCTCAGACCGGCCGGGGGGGCGTTGACCCCCGGAACCCTCTCCAGGTATATACCTCAGGTAAGATTCAAAGACGATAGAAAGGAATGCGTAAAAGTACGGAGAGTGGAAGAAAGAAATTTTGAAAAAGAAACAGCAGACAGAAGCAAGATAGAACCTAACCCTTCCAAACAAATTTGTAAAAAGTAAACTAAATGTTAAAAATAAGATACAGAGAATAAATAACGAGAGCAAAATGAGTGAGGTAGAGAGGAGGAAATGTGATAAGTATTACATAGTTTCAGTGTGTTCATAAAATAAGATATTTCTCATGTAGGAGATTTTAGTGCCAGAGAGGACAGCAGCTTCGGTCCTTAAAAAATGTACAGATGAGTTATATTAGCCACTCTGGTATTTGTTTATATTCCACTACAGGAAGGTAAATAAACAAACACATTGAGGATGACACATATTCTGACTACATTTAAAAAAAAGATGTGATGTTGAAGACCCTTTAAACTATAGACCGGTTCCTTTGACAAGTGTTGTTGTATAATCATCGGAATAGTCATTAGAGTAAAGCTGATTCAACACTTAGAGAATAATAACATAAACTGGGTAGCAATTTGGTGTTCAGTCTGCACATTCATGTATATCAAAGCTGTTAAGTTATTATGATAAAGTTATAGAAATTGTCCAAGTAAGAAATGGATGATAAAATTGTATTTACCAAGACTTTAAGAAAGTTTATGATAAAGTTCTCCGTGAAACAATAATTTGAAAACTTCAAGACAAAGGAGAAATTAAAGAAAAATTATTACAGTGGTTGAGAGAATTTTTCTTTGAAAGGAAAATGTGAAGAGTTATAAGAGGAGAAATGTCTGCATGGGAGGACGTCACAAGTGGGGTGCCACAAGGGTCTGTACTTGACCCAGTAATGTTTCTAATTTATATGAAGGACTTAGAAGAATTAATGAAGAAAATCTTTACCAGAAGGTTAAGTTAGGTAAGGTTAAGTTAAGTTAGGTAAGGTTACGTTAGGTTAGGTTAGGTTAGGTCAGGAAACAGGACAAGTGTTTCCTGACGCGGGTCTTAGTGATATGATGACCCGCAGTACCAGAGAGGGGCAGTGTTATAGCAGTTAAAGTGATCTAGCAGTTAATAATAACTCCAAAATATCACTGGAAGATCTTATAAATGAACTTGTGAGGAACTCATAAGTTATGATGGAGAACTGTTAAATAACTTTCAGATATATACTTGATGCAATGTTAAATTGTTTATTGTTTATATTAGGACAAAATTAGAGTATGGAGCTGTTGTATGGTGCCACAACATGAAGGAACACACTGTTGTATGGTGCCACAACATGAAGGAACACACTGTTGTATGGTGCCACAACATGAAGGAACACACTGTTGTATGGTGCCACAACATGAAGGAACACACTGTTGTGTGGTGCCACAACATGAAGGAACACACTGTTGTATGGTGCCACAACATGAAGGAACACACTGTTGTATGGTGCCACAACATGAAGGAACACACTGTTGTATGGTGCCACAACATGAAGGAACACACTGTTGTGTGGTGCCACAACATGAAGGAACACACTGTTGTATGGTGCCACAACATGAAGGAACACACTGTTGTATGGTGCCACAACATGAAGGAACTCACTGTTGTGTGGTGCCACAACATGAAGGAACACACTGTTGTGTGGTGCCACAACATGAAGGAACACACTGTTGTGTGGTGCCACAACATGAAGGAACACACTGTTGTATGGTGCCACAACATGAAGGAACACACTGTTGTGTGGTGCCACAACATGAAGGAACACACTGTTGTATGGTGCCACAACGTGAAGGAACACACTGTTGTATGGTGCCACAACATGAAGGAACACACTGTTGTGTGGTGCCACAACATGAAGGAACACACTGTTGTGTGGTGCCACAACGTGAAGGAACACACTGTTGTGTGGTGCCACAACATGAAGGAACACACTGTTGTATGGTGCCACAACATGAAGGAACACACTGTTGTGTGGTGCCACAACATGAAGGAACACACTGTTGTGTGGTGCCACAACATGAAGGAACACACTGTTGTATGGTGCCACAACATGAAGGAACACACTGTTGTGTGGTGCCACAACATGAAGGAACACACTGTTGTGTGGTGCCACAACATGAAGGAATACACTGTTGTATGGTGCCACAACATGAAGGAACACACTGTTGTGTGGTGCCACAACATGAAGGAACACACTGTTGTGTGGTGCCACAACATGAAGGAACACACTGTTGTATGGTGCCACAACATGAAGGAACACACTGTTGTGTGGTGCCACAACATGAAGGAACACATAGATAAGTTAGATAATTTTCAAAGTCTAACTAGTAAATGGCTGCCAGAGTTGAGCAATATGAACTGTGAAGAACGACTGATAACATTAAAGGAAAAGAGGAGATATGATAACTACATAAAAGGTCTTGAAAGAACAACTTGAAAGAGTAGATACATAAAATTTCTTAGTAACTGCAACAGGGATAACAAGAAGCTACAGTTGCAAAGTGAGGAAAAAAGAATAACAGAAACGTTGTATTCTCAAACAGTTTGGTTGATCAGTGGACTGAAGTAGAGGAGGAATTACTGTCACTGATTTTTAAACCAAATTCAGAAGCCCTTCCTTGCCAGTCTCACGAACGCCTTGTACAGCAACTTGTGTACCATGATTGTCTGCTTGTATTTACGGCCTTCCATCACTAATGTTATGGAACCATCAACAAATCAGTCACTCCTGAAGCTTGGAACGTCTTCCCAGTTGCTGACAATAGTGTGTGTATATGGTGTGGATGAGACTCAACCTGAGTACGATGTTCTTGAACTCCTCGAAGTACTTCTATGCTTCAGTACTTCTGCAGCTTCATCACAGAGCACTTGGTCACGAACAATTGTGTTTGTATCAATAAATTCTACGATAGTTAATGATTGGATCAGCAGTAGACAACTGGGTTGTTGGAGTAGCAATTTTGGACAGATAGCCTATACTGTCCTGCGACATTATTGTAGATGAGAATGTTGAAGTCAGTCCAGCTGCTGTTGGTATATGCAACTGAGTCAGATATGCCGGAAAATTTCCACACAACGTTCTTCTTTTTTTAATGTTGCTTAACAGCTACAGCGTCATCCTCAAATTTGGATAAGTGATGGTCCAATATGTTCCCAACATTGCAAGTGGGCAATATCAACAGTTCAATACTGATTCTTCTCTTCACTTGCTTCTCATCACTATGCACGGCTGTGAAGAGCTGGACTGCAATTCTGTTGACTTTGTGGCAGGTTTCGTCACCGCTTACCATTTATTTTAGTGGATCAGTGTTGTCCCACTCTTGGGTTGTGAACACACCTGTATTCCATCTTCTGCAGAGAGAATAACAGTATACGACTAGGTCAGTTTGTGTTTCAGCTTCAAGCATTCCAGCTTCTGCAGACAAAGGCTGTGTAAATTTCTCCAAGTTGAGATCATGGCGGTTTATGAGTGCCAGTTCAGTATGTTTATTAGCTGCACATTTCCTGTCAATGACTTTGTTTTGCCACAGGTGATGAAGTAAACCAAGTCTTGGCCAAAGGAGTTGGCAAGCTGCTGCATTCTCCGAGATAGATTTGCACGTTTGATTGTATAAAGGAACCGAGCCAGTGAAGCAGTAATGTTGGTGTTCCTGAGTTCCACTTATATGTTAGGTGGCAATGTGTGACTGTCAGTGTCATTGTTGACGTTATCTCCTCTCATCAGTGCTGCCTTGTCTGTGTTGTTCTCAGTCCTGACTCTATAATCAGCAATTATGTTTTAAGTGCATGATATGTTTTTTTTAGCAAACTCACACACAAAAAGGTCAGAATATAAGAGAGATTTTTTTCCCCTTGCCATCCGGAAAAATGTGAAGTGGTCCTCTAAACTCACCCTCCAACTTGTGGCGGATGTGCTTCTTCGTGGAGGCTGTCACCTGGGGTGACAGCAAAAACATTTATCCCCAGCACCAGTCTAAATGTGAGGTCAGTCAGTGTCACCACAGCCGGACTGACAAATGCTTCTACACTGATTAATGCAAACAGTTCACTGTAGGACTGTTTCTCTGCAACCTCACACTTTGCTCAGTAGTATCATGTTTGCATCAGGTAGACTGCTATCTGTGGTAGCATCTGCATCCTGTTACTTAGTTAAGTTAGGTTTCAGACTGTTGTTAGACCTGTAGTAGGAGCCTTCAGCAGCTACCAGTTTCCTGGTGACAATGACAAGTGTTACCTTATCCATTTTTTCTGACTACAGCTTTCCTGATTTTCTCATCTGAACTTAATCCAATACAGTGTGTAAGACTCTCTCTTGTGTGTTTTGGCCTCTCAAGTACTTACTTGCTTCCTCACAGAAGATGCAATTTGTCTCTTCAGCTGTGAACTGGTGCGTGCCTTGACTCACTAACTTTCTTCAAACTTCTGGTGCTGCTTCATCTGTGAGACTTTTTATTGGCAATAATATCGTTAAGTAGTTTTTTTCGTGGTAAAGATACGTTAACATCTCCTGTGGTAAGTCACCTGTGGTGTGTCCCTATCAGGCAAGTCTTATACTGTCCCTATCTGGCACCTGATTTCATCAACACTCAAGAGGGTGTACAGAAGTCAGTAAGTAAGTTTATTCATTTGTGTGGAGAACCTAGGATAACCCAAAAAAGTCAGACAGTGACTTATTTCCACTGGCGTCCTCAATGTGAGGTGCCACCAGGTTTAAGTCTTCAACCTGAGTTGAGTAATGACTCGAACAATTCATGGGTACTGTCTTCTGCTTTAATGGTGTCACTGCACACTATCCTTCCCGTGACTTATGTGAGAGCAGTGGGAGAGTAAGGGGCACTAATATAGAGCACTCACAGCCACACTAACATCCTGAAAACAAAGAATGTCAGGACACCACACACACACACACACACACACACACACACACACACAATACATAGCACGATCATACATAACAGCATACATAACGCAATCATACATAACACATACATTGAACATATATATATATATAATTCATGTTAAGCGCTAAACCTATTTGGGTTATTCAGCGCAATACTTTGTGGAGGTTTGATCCTCCGTCTGCTGGGCGCGAGACAGACCGCTCTCTATTTGTACTCACCTATCCTCCATACATTGAACAGTCATACAAAACACAACACAACATATATAATTATACATAGCGCAATCATCCATAACGCAATTATACATAACACAATTATACATAACACAATAAAATGAGTCCAAACATGTAGGCGAACAGTCAATCCGAGTGAATTATGTGTGTGTGTGTGTGTGTGAGCAGCAGTCCACCCTTATATACGTCATCGTAATTCAGAAAGAATTATACGAGATATTGCAGAATTACAGGGTGTTTCAAAGAGATGAACCCGATCATATAATATATTGCTTTGAATTTGGGTCCATCCATTTGAAACTCCATGTATATCGTGGATATGTTTGTACATATTGTAAAATTATGCGTGATATTTTAGAATTGTGTAAAATATTACAAAATTGTGGAGTATTACACGTGTACACGGATATGTTGTGACACATGTACACACATATCTTTTACACGTACACGCATATGTTACACATGTACACGCGAATGTGACATATGTACACGCAAATGTGACACATGTACACACAAATATTTCATATGTACAAGCAAATGTTACACATGTACACTCAAATGTTACACATGTACACGCATGTACAAGCAAATGCGACACATGTACATGCAAATGTGACACATGAACACGCAAATATTATACATGTACACATAAATATGCAGACACAAACAACACACATGGAAAATAACGCCTCATGAGCATTAAATTTCCGTGGAATTAAAAACTCAATTTGGAACTAATTTGTTAAGTAACTTGAGATCAAAAAGTGTTGATTCTGGTTGTGTATCCAGTGTTGATGTCAGTAGTGATGTGCTGGTACCAGTGTTGCTTCTAGTGTTGGGTCTGGCTGTGTTTCCAGTATTGATGTCAGTAGTGATTGTGCTGGTACCAGTGTTGCTTCTAGTGTTGGGTCTGGCTGTGTTTCCAGTGTTGATGTCAGTAGTGATTGTGCTGGTACCAGTGTTGCTTCTAGTGTTTTGCTTCTAGTGTTGGGTCTGTCTGTGTTTCCAGTGTTGATGTCAGTAGTGATTGTGCTGGTACCAGTGTTGCTTCTAGTGTTGGGTCTGGCTGTGTTTCCAGTGTTGATGTCAGTAGTGATTGTGCCGGTACTAGTGTTGCTTCTAGTGTTGGGTCTGGCTGTGTTTCCAGTGTTGATGTCAGTAGTGATTGTGCTGGTACCAGTGTTGCTTCTAGTGTTGGGTCTGGCTGTTTCCAGTGTTGATGTCAGTAGTGATTGTGCTGGTACCAGTGTTGCTTCTAGTGTTGGGTCTGGCTGTGTTTCCAGTGTTGATGTCAGTGTTGGTTCTTATTGGTACCATTGTGAAGGGCGAGAAGTGTTAGAGTTAATAATGGGGAGGGAGGGAGAGAGAGACAGACAGACAGACAGACACACAGAGACAGAGACAGACAGATAGATATACAGACAGACAGACAGACAGAATACTCTGGACAGGCACCTAAAGTCAGTACCTGACCAGTCAGTACCTGACCAGTCTACATGCGGCCAGCAGTAACAGCCTGGTAGATCATGCCCTGATCCATCGCAAGGCTTGGTCACAGACCGGGCCGCAGGGGCGTTGACCCCCGAAATCCTGCTTCTAGTGTTGAGTCTGGCTGTGGTTCCAGAGTTTGACCAAGCCGTGATTCTCCAGTGCACTACACCCTTTTGTTGTTAAATTTTGTTAATAAATGAATCCTACAAACTGTGGAATTAACATTAAGTTTAGATTCCCTTGTGGTATACTTAATTTCAGAATGGCATTCACAAGAGGATGTGTGAAGGAAGAATTACACTCCTATTAAACCACTATGAAGTACTACTCTAATATTTTGTTTCTAACCCAAACATCCAGCAACACTATTCATTATACTTGACTTCACAACACTATATTCTGAGCCACCCTTCATTATTTTCTTCACTATAATGTACTTGATTCTCTACACTATTCTCAACGTAAAACTATTCATGGAACAACACTTCACTATACACAATTCATAAAAGTCACCTTTCACTAATATACACTGTTCACTAAAATAAAATATTGCCTATACTACTTCACTCTGCACATCGCACTACACCACAATGCACTACACACGCAGTACTTTATTCCATATAGGTATACGTCATTTAGACATAGACAAAATACATTGAGCAGCATTTAGCTATTTTGCAAGACTATTTTTTAACAATAGACATCCAAAATACCCAGAACTCACCACGTGAAGGTGGCTGCTCTTCGAGTTCCAGATGTCTTTTCCCAACCACCCAAGAGGTAGACATCAAGGCTCGTTCTTTTTATTAAGTGGGTTTCCCCCGAAGTTCGAGGCCTAGACCACCATTCCTCCCCCACTTCTTCCTGATGGTTCTACAAAGACCAAGTCCCACTGAGGCACAAGGTGAACAAAACTGAACACTTGTAACGAATGTGTCTTCAAGTGCTTGCAAGCACTTACCCAGCAGAGGTTTTTGAAACCTTTTCAGACTGCCGAGAGAATCAACCCTATGGTATCTCTTGGGGTAGTTTATAGCTCCCTCTCTTAACAGTGTGGAGAATAGTGTGAGTTCTTCAAGACTCCGCTGAGAGGATTCTCCTACCTTTTGGTCAATGCATCATAACCCAGACCTGTATCAAGTGCCTTCTGGACTCCGCCGAGGGGACTCTTCCATACGAATCTTAGCTAGACTCCATTGTCCCGGACTAGGTTCTCATTGTTTGTAAATATAATAACCAAGGTGTTGCTCAGTCTGGTCGGTTCGGCAGTCTGTAAGCATAAAGCGAATTAATTGTAGAGGTTTAATAATTCTGTTTGGGAGTGTTCCTGCAGGTAGGCTCTTGGGACTCTGCAATTACAGTTTTTTCTACATTCTTCCATTTAAGATATCTTAAACTGAAGTCTCCATGTAGACGAATTTGATAGCTTATCAAGACAATACTCGATCGTAAATAACAACTGGTCCTTCAACTGCCGGGGAATTGTATCTGGTAGGTCCTAGTTTTCGTTTTTGAATGCCAGAACTTTGATTACATAATTAATGTATTCTGTAACTCAATGAGAGAGTAATAAAGAGGAGGCCGACCCTCTTCCTCGTTGCCTGAATCAATAATAATCATAGACTCAAGCTCGGTATTCTAAGTTAGCTTGAGTGATCTTAGGATGGTAAACAACTCAGTTTGTAATGTAGACGCCCAATTGTTAATTCTTATGCCTAACTCAAAAAAAGTTTGTCATTCTTAACTAAGGAGGAGGTAACAAGAGCAGATACAGCCCTGGCAGTAGACTCCTCCTTAGCTCCATCAATATAGCCAAGAAAAAGCTGAAGGATTGGTGGCAATAATACTAAAAAAAAAAAAAAAAAAAAAAAAAAATACTAAATGATCAGGTTATAGAAGAAAAGAGTTTAAATTCCAGACTAATGAGGATCAGAATGAAAGTGGGGTGGGAGAGGTGGGCTATAGTAAGTGTTGATGCACTTGAAGGCATGACGCTATAAAGTGAACGGTTAGTAAGTGATGAACTGAGAAAATAATTATGGGGAATATAAAAGCTAATAATAATAACTTTTAAAAATAAAGCACATTTCCTGTTCGTTATCAGTAAGCTTTCCAGGTATAGATGATATCCCAGGTCCTCTTAAAACTGGCTCTATATAATCCTACTGGCGCTATATAATCCTACTGGCGCTATATAATCCTACTGGCGCTATATAATCCTACGGGTTTAGCGCTCCCCCATAATTATAATAATAATTATAATAATAAAATATATCTCCCGGCCCTAATGAAGAGACTTTGTGAATCTTTTTAAATAGGTTTAACTTTTTCAAGTGAATTAAAAAAATAAAATTAATATAATAACGATGTCAGTCAAGTTGGGATGGGGGCCATGTGCTTAATTAGGTTTTGGTGTTGGAGCAGCGAGAGTCTTCCATTCGGTAATGGCGCTGGCGTAGCTAGAATACTGCCAAACAGAATGTCAGTGAGGATAATGATTCCTGATTTTCAACATGTTTTTGCCTTTTTCTTTACAGGTTCATCCTCAACGGGGGAGGAACTGTCAAATTGCGATCGTTTGAATACTACATCCGTGCTACCGCAGGATGTATGCTTGCGTCTTTTGGTGGCTGGTTCCTCTGTATGATGGGAGGAGCCGCTGCGTTTCGCCCTTTTTGGGACGAAACGGAACCCATGGGAAGAATTACCTCTATGGGAACGAACATCATGTTCAGTGGACACGAGTTGTCCCTGAACAAATGGCTCCTCATGAACTTCCATCTGTTGGGGTTCTGGGTCAGCACCTGCGGGTGCAACCACTTCCAGACCGTCCTTCGGGCTGAGCTGGAGGTCCTGACCGTTCTTCGGGCTTGGCTGGAGGTCCTGATCGTCCTTCGAGCTGGGCTGGACCTCTTGATGGGGACCAACAGACTCTAAGAAGGACAGACCATCTTCAAGACTGGGGTGGGGTTCATCGCCCGCTCTCCGTGCCCAGTCTATTAGGGATGTCGGGAAACTGGGTTGGGGTGACATACACAAAACTATCTCAGCCAGGTTTTGCACATCGCCTTTGATGCCAGCCTGGAACCCTCTCTTGTGAAGGAGGCCACCGTACTTAGCTAAGCCAAAGTCCAGGACGGTAGACCGTATTCCCTCTTCGGTCCACCTAACACAGATATTTTCATAATGTATGTCATTATGAAAATAACCTCGGGCGTGGACGAGAATCATGGTCCTGAAGACTTGCTCCAAGGCTTCAAAGCTTCTCGTTGACGCTCAGAGAGGCGGACAATAGCGTATAGGGGCCGCCATATGAGGTCACAAGTTGATATGTGGAGGGACACAGGCCAATCAGCTCCTGCACCCCAGGTATACCATGGAGCTGGAGCAAGACTTACGTCTCCCAGAGGAGGACGGAGTCGCCTGACTTAGCGGCTTTTAAAACAACCTCGTCCCCCTTCAGCGTCTTGACTTTACTACACACGCCGAACGCGCCATCCCCTATGAATACCTCGGTGTTCCAGTCCACGGACTCTATCCAAACCTATTCCAGCACTGGTAAGTGATTTAGTCGGTACCTGGTACGAAGCCTGTCAACGCGCTCACCCGTGAAGATTTTCATTATAATGCTTAATTTTATTTTAGAAAAATGAAATCTAATAAATAATATTTATGTTATGATTAATATTTTTTTCCAACTGACAGGAAGTAATACCAAACAAACTCGTAGATGTATTGTTTATATGATGGATGGTAGTGAATACTGGCAAGTGGATGAACAAGACGTCCAACAAGCGATGTGCAAATCATCGTCGGCGACCTTAAACTCACACGTATTTATCTACCTGGAGTCTACCTGGAGAGAATTCCAGGGGTCAACGCCCCCGCGGCCCGGTCCTTAATCTGTCTTGGCTTCAACATTGTTTTTACCAGCTGAGAGTCTTCCAATGTAACAAATATACCTTTTGATCATTTCCTAAGATTAACCACTCTCGATATTAGTAATACTATCCTGGTGGGATTTTCAAAGAGGAACGCTTTCATGTTTTCCATGACCAGTATGACAACAACATTCCTCTTTCGAGATCCTTATTACATATAAGAAATGTTCAAAATTATTTAGAACTGTCTTGATAGCCAGTCGAACCTCCTCGTATTCCAAATCCAACTACAGTAACTTCTATAATAATTACAACTACTTCAATGATCCTAAACTTGAAAGAATAGACCTAGGCTATATAAATAAAATCGCACCCTGAAATACTGACACGCTTTCAAACTTCCCTTATTGTTGCCAGGGACGAAATGACGTCTTCGGCAGACTGAGAAGCATTGTCAGTGGTCACAGTGGCCACAGTGGTCACAGTGGTCACAGTGGTCACAGTGGTCACAGTGGCCACACCGCACTTTGTCGGGAATGAAGGGATACCAACAGAATCAAGGGTAACAGAAATGGTCAGATGGCGCACCCTTATCCTCTTCATAGCGAATGAGTTAGTCATTTCTTGGGCTGATACATCAAGCTATGATGATCTCCCCATTACCACACCGACGAAATTAAAGGTCAAATAAGATGCCAAGGAGACCTTTTTTGTTATATATTCACCAAGAAAGATGATTGTAAAACTCCTTTCATTAAATTTGAGTTCGATGCTTCACTAGCTAAAGATAAATCCATGTCGCCTGGGGAAAGGTGTTATAACTTAGTACATACTTAGATGTTCTGTCGTATACCGGGGAAAAGTTACTATAAACCCTCGTAATTGATACCGACAAATTGGTTTAAAAAGTCACGTGAGCAACACTTGGGTCTTGGAACCTTGATCACTTCAAACATACGAAGGTCAAAAATAACAGTGTATAGAGGCAGGAAGATACAATCACAGACACATAGATACAATCACAGACAGATAGATACAATCACAGACAGATAGATACAATCGCACGTTTCTCCTTTCATCTCATGCTTCCTGATTCCCCAAATCAGAAAGCTGTTGCCACATCTGCTCACTCTTTTATTTTCTCCATGGCTTCTTTCAGTATTTTTACTTTCTCCTCCAGTTTTAGACCACTTTCTTCAACATTAATATTCATCTTTACTTGCTTCAACCTCATCCCATGTCTTATTATACATTCACTCAATTTCCTCGTGAAGGTAAATGATTATGGAACAGAACTTTTCTCTGGGCTGAGGGACTGACCACCTCAAAGCTACGTCTTCAAGGATGATGGACTGATGACATCGTCTTTACACCTCCACTGCCTCCTTTGTATTCGAAAGAATAAACCTATTGTGTACGTAAAACGTTTCGAAATGAAGATAACTAATTGTTCTACATACATCTTACTTATCTTATTGGGAGTTATTATGAGGACGTCGTCCACGTAACGTATCTGTGACGATGGTGGGTATTATGTTGGCAAAGCGTTCGTTCACCTTCTAAGTTTTCTATGTATTATTTAGGCGTTGATTGGAGAGCCCATTCCCACGCCATGTTGTTGAAAGAGAAACAGTTGAAGTTAATGCAGAGTTCAATCAGGTCAACAAAGTCTCCAGGAGATAGTGAGATATAGCTCCTGACTGACTTTATGTCGGAGAAGGTCAATAGGCCAATGGTTTGTGTGGTGGGCAACTTTGTGAAGAGGGAAGTGACGTCCAAACTTGTTTCGGATAGAGAGGTCTGTGATGCGGTTGAGAAGGTCGCCTGAATGCAGCGGGGCTGATGGCCCCCAGAAGGCAGGAAAGATGTTTGGCAAGAACACCGGCTAATTTGTGTGGTACACTGCCTATACCTGACATGATTGGTCTGAGAGGAATATTATGTCGATGGATCTCATGTAGTTCGTACATGAGTGAAGGTTTGAGGTTGCTGGATATCAAGTGCAGAAGTTTTCACCTTTTCTTAGTGCGTCTGAGTATTTGTCTGGTTTTGAATAGGAAGTCTTTGGTGTCTCCCACTGTTGTGTGTTGATGGGCTCGTATGTAGATTGGTGTAGTAGGCGCTCTTGTTGACTATGACGCCTCCACCTCCACACATATAACCCGGTAGGTACCCGGGTATTAGTCGCCTTGCACCTACTGTCCCTGTCCAGCTAGCAGTAAGTAGGTACCCGGGTGTTAAGTCACCTTACACCTGCTGTCCCTATCCACCTAGTAGTAAGTAGGTAACAGGGTGTTAAGTCACCTTACACCTGCTGTCCATATCCACCTAGCAGTAAATAGGTACCTGGGTGTTAGTCGACTGGTGTGGGTCGCATCCTGGGGGACAAGATTAGCCTAAGTTGTCAGAAATACTGTGCATAACCAGGGACTTCCTATATAGTACGTCAGCTATGTCAGCTACGTCTGTCATAGTTGTATCATGTACTTGTAGAAACATAATAATAATAATAATAATAATAATAATAATAATAAAAATAATATTATTATTATTATTATTATTATTATTATTATTATTATTATTATTATTATTATTATTATTATTATTATTATTATTATTATTATTATTATTATTATTATTATTATTATTAAGAATGCACGAACCTTTGCACCTCCAGACAAAAATTTTAATTTCTTAAATAGTTATTAAAGTAAATTCTGAGTGTATATACATACCCCTGTGCGTACCTTCATACATAATAGTGTATACACAGTATATTTATAAAAGAATGGGGCTTCTGAAATTATAATTCACACTTTCGATGCTAAGCAGACGGAGGATCGAGACTTCCCCCCGCCCACTCACCCACACGGGTTTAGCGCTTCGTTAAATACAATCCTCTCGTAGAGTCGCTACCTACTGAGGCTCGAACGACCCTATGTCTAAGCACTAATACAATGTCATATTGACTACGCTTGCTCTTCATGGTACTCTGCCTTGACAAAAAAACTGAAAGATAAACTGCAAATCACCCAGAACAAAATGGTAAGATTCATCCTGGACCTGGGACCAAGAGAACATGTAGGCCAGGATGAATTACAACAATTAGATATGCTGAATGTTAAAGACAGAGTAAAACAACTGAAGTTAAATCAAGTTTATAAAATTGCTCAGTGTCCAGAATATCTTGCTGCCAATTTTGTCAAGGCTGGGAACCAAAGCAGTCATAGTACTAGGGGGAGAGAGCACAACTTTATAGTAGCAACAGTCAGTGGCCAGGCTTCAAACACCTTTTATTGTACAGCAATAAAGGAATGGAACAGACTGCCTGCACATGTCAATGCCAGTCATAGCATCAGCCAGTTCAAGAAGAGAACCAAAAGGCACCTAATGAATGTAGCGACAGAAAGGGAGGAGAATTTTTTTTTTAGCTAACATACATGTAAATATAAACAACTAATTTTACCTTATTCCTAGTATATTTTTTTTATAATATAATAATAAGACATTATCTCCTTTATAGTATCCTAATAATAAGGTATTAAAAGGACCCCATTGGAAATAAATGACTCTGACTTTTTTGGGTTATCCTGGATGGTTCTCTACACATATGATGCTATGTATGATAATCTATGTAGCTGTATTTGTGTATACCTTACTTGATTACTTACTTACCTCAACCTGCCAAACCTAATACTACGTATATATAAATATATATATATCAGCTCTCGCTTCACACGGCGAGGGTCTGCGTTCGATTCCCAGCGCGGGTAGAAACACTGGGCGTGTTTCTTTACACCGGTTGTCTATGTTCACCCATCAGTAAAATGGGTACCTGGGAGTTAGTCGACTGGTGTGGGTCGCATCCTGGGACAAGGACCTAATTTGCCCTAAATGCTCTGCATAACAAGGGACTTTCTATATAGTAGTATGTCACTGATGTCAGCTAGGACTGTATACCTTGTACATATACTTGTAGTAAATAAAGATATTATTATTATTATTATTATTAATAAATAAAAATTCACCTGAAAAAATATCATAGAAAATGTGTTACATACATTTTTCCAAAGAAAACGAAATTTATGGTGATGTTGTAGGGGTAACTTCTGCATTATTTTTGGTAAGTAAGTGTTTCGTGACGAGGGTCTTTAGTCATATGATAATAATAATAATAATACTTTATTTAGACATGGTACAAAGATACATTGTTGGGTTTACATGATACATAGGTATAAAAGAGATGTACATGCCAAAAGCCCCTAATATGCTGCTCATCTGACCGAGGCCTTCCGCTGGCTTAGCGGTCCACACCTTTAAAAATTATGGCTATTGTTATAACAATGTATATTAGTATACAATGTTGAGTGTCTTGTTTACATTTCATGATAGTCAAAATATTTACTCTACTCGGTGGGTTTTGTAGACATACAGTACTTTAGAAATAATAATAATAATAATAATAATAATAATAATAATAATATTATTATTATTATTATTATTATTATTATTATTATTATTATTAGTTTTATTATTATTATTATTATTATTATTATTATTATTATTATTATTATTATTAATTATAATTAGTAATAATATTTATGATTATTATTATTATTATTATTATTATTATTATTATTTTTATTATTATTATTATCATCATCATCATTATTATTAATGGGTCGCTCACCATGCCCAGCCCTTCTAGGGCAGGGTAGGTGCCAAGGCTGGTTCTTGCTACCATCTGCGGCTCGCAAGCCTGCCCTTCCCGTCAGCCTCCTTGGGGCGGGGAAGGTGGCAGACCAGAGGGGCCTAGCAACTATCTACCTACGTGCTTGTGGGCGAATATGGCTAGGCCTGGGACCAGTTGGTCCCACCGCTGAGGGGTACCCCCTCCCAAGGGAGACTTCGGTCTCTGCTACTCCCACGCCAGGGAGCCGGAGCCGGGTCGCCATCTGGTCAAGACCCGGGCCGGGAGATTTCCCGGTGAATCAACACCTCCTCCTCCTATTATTAATGGGAAATGAGTCCTGTACGGTATTGCACTAGTGGATTAATTGTCCATCGTAATGAATTGTGTAAAGTTCAACATATCTGTGGAGAAAATAGCAAGGTGAGTGGATTGCAAGGTGTTAAAGCTAGACTCAGGTTACCGCTACGTTATAAGTGTCTCTGGCAGTACGATTTGTATAGACATATCAGTGACATAAAATGCAAAGTGTGTGGACAGAGACAGGACCATAGACTGGAGCTCTACATACAGTGTAGAGACGCCTCCATGCAAACCTTACAAAATGTGGCAAAAAAATTCATTGTTAATGATAAGATATTCAAAATTTTGACATATTAATCTTGTAGAGACTGCAACCCACAGTTGTCATCATTGTTTTAGTGGTAATACTTTTTTTGGAGGGGGGGGGAGATTGCAACTCCATATTGTATTATGTGTATATTTAGCTACATGGAGAAATTGTAATAGATGAAATGACTAATATATATATTTTCAGTAATGTAACTACGTCCAGTGGGTATGATCCAGACCCATTATGTTGGTACCCAAGCCACAGATAGTGCCAGTAATGTTGGTACCCAAGAAACAGATAGCGCCAGTAATGTTGGTACCCAAGCCACAGATAGCACCAGTAGTGTTGGTACCCAAGCCACAGATAGCGCCAGTAATGTTGGTACCCAAGCCACAGATAGCGCCAGTAATGTTGGTACCCAAGCCACAGATAGCGCCAGTAATGTTGGTACCCAAGCCACAGATAGCACCAGTAGTGTTGGTACCCAAGCCACAGATAGCGCCAATAATGTTGGTACCCAAGCCACAGATAGCGCCAGTAATGTTGGTACCCAAGCCACAGATAGCGCCAGTGATGGAGACAACGCTTGCTTGGTACGGAGGTGAATGTCTCTGCACATTCCACCATGGCGTACATGGTGAATGGTATGAATGACGGCGTGAGGAGGAATACTCGTGGTAGTTATCTTAATCCCTCACAGCTGGCTTGGCCGGCGAGAGGTGACACGTGTAGCGCTTCCTTTAAAAGTCTAGTTTAGCGCCGAGGGACTGACTGCTTCCTCAGTCACTGATGCCTCCGGTCGGCAGTCAAGCAAGACAGTGGGACGGAGTCTACGTTAAATTGGAGAACGGAGCCCATCTAATAAAGTACAGAAAAAGTTAAAGGGAGGCTGGAGCCCAGCCAGGGTGTATATAACCTGTCAGAAGATTGTGGAACCAATCCAGTATATGGAGCCAGTCCAGATGTACTGTACATAAGCTGTCCAAGAGGTTGTGGAGTGGGTCCAGCAAGAGGTTGTGGAGTGGGTCCAGCAAGAGGTTGTGGAGTGGGTCCAGCAAGAGGTTGTGGAGTGGGTCCAGCAAGAGGTTGTGGAGTGGGTCCAGCAAGGTGATGAGCCGCAGGTGTTATGAGGTGAGTATGGAGGCTCTCAGACCTTGTTGTGGTAGTGTTAGGACGAGCTGTGGTTATTGAAGATAAACATTGTGATATAAAGTGGGAGATCTTACAGTTGATGTGTTCATATAACAGTATTTTTTGGCAAATCCGAAGAATTTGCAGAAACTGGTGGATAAATTTGGAACGGTGCATAGAAGGAAGCCGAAGATAATAAAGAAAAGTGCAAAGTGGTGATAATAAACAGTATGTGTGGAAGGGAATACAAGAGGTCAGGGTGCAAGGGAGGAGCATACGGGGATTCAGTATAGATATTCCGGAGTGTATACATCAGCAAGCAAGCTGTGGCGGAGCTTTACAGCAAACAAACTTGTAATATTTCAACCGTGTATTAAATACGAAAGCCGATTATGAGGTTGACATGGAGGGTGAGGGAAGGTCAATTGTCGTCACCCTGCCAGCGGTAATCACCCTGTTAATACCTAGACAGTACCAGTCACCTTATCACGTCTTTAATACATAATTGCAGTCGATGATCAAGACACTTGGTCTGGAACGATCGTTCCAGACCATGGAACTGAGCTCTCCTCTGTATGTGACTGAAGAAGTCTACTGTGTAGACGAAACGTGTCTTAATCATCAACTTGTCGATTTTATGCCATTTTCAACATCCAGGATTGTGGTATTCCTAGTGAACATATCACACTAAGGGATACCTTACAGAGGTGCCCACTCAGAGGCACCAGTGCCTGGCTCAGTGCATTTCTAACCCATCAGGTAAATGTCTTATCTCTGTGCATAGATGATCATCAAACCAAATGCAAGACATGTGGCCAAATCTGTGGTCACTATCTTCAACCCTGTGGTCACTATCTTCAACCCTTTGGTCACTATCTTCCTGTGGTCACTATCTTCAACACTGTGGTCACTATCTTCAACACTGTGGTCACTATCTTCAACACTGTGGTCACTATCTTCAACCCCGTGGTCACTATCTTCAACCCCGTGGTCACTATCTTCAACACTGTGGTCACTATCTTCAACACTGTGGTCACTATCGTCAACACTGTGGTCACTATCTTCAACCCCGTGGTCACTATCTTCAACCCCATGGTCACTATCTTCAACACTGTGGTCACTATCTTCAACACTGTGGTCACTATCTTCAACACTGTGGTCACTATCTTCAACCCTGTGGTCACTATCTTCAACCCCGTGGTCACTATCTTCAACACTGTGGTCACTATCTTCAACACTGTGGTCACTATCTTCAACACTGTGGTCACTATATTCAACCCCGTGGTCACTATCTTCAACCCCATGGTCACTATCTTCAACCCCGTGGTCACTATCTTCAACACTGTGGTCACTATCTTCAACCCTGTGGTCACTATCTTCAACCCCGTGGTCACTATCTTCAACACTGTGGTCACTATCTTCAACACTGTGGTCACTATCTTCAACACTGTGGTCACTATCTTCAACCCCATGGTCACTATCTTCATCCCCGTGGTCACTATCTTCAACACTGTGGTCACTATCTTCAACACTGTGGTCACTATCTTCAACCCCGTGGTCACTATCTTCAACCCCGTGGTCACTATCTTCAACACTGTGGTCACTATCTTCAACACTGTGGTCACTATCTTCAACCCCGTGGTCACTATCTTCAACACTGTGTGCTCAATTGTCCACTTACTGATGAGTATAGAGACACATAGTACAATAACCCATGTGATATGTCACTATATCTTATTAATGAAAATAAGATACAGGACATATTAAGCAAATTTCTTAAATCTGTTTGCAATAGTTAAGTAAAATGTGGGTATAAATCCTGATGTATTCATGTAAACATTACTGGGGCCTAGTTCCTAGGCCTATAGTATATCCAGATGCTCGTGCACTCCCCTCCACAGGATGGATATGAAGTGCACAATAAACTAGCCACTTCGGCGGCAAATTCTCTCAAAAGTTATCCGTCTCAGTGTATTTCTCGGTCATGGAACTGAAGCCTTCTACTGGCTTACCAGTCTTGACCATAGTCAATAAACTGTCACACAAATATATGTATTGTGTCTTTTACTTACCCCCCCCCACTTACCTCCCAGCGAGGAATATATGTGCACACACAGTCGTGTGCGCACACCACACACACGCACGCACACACACACACATACATACACACACACACACACACACACACACACACACACACACACACACACACACACACACACACACACACACACACACTGGTTAGTTCCACAACTCAGGGGTCTGTCCTATGAAGAAAGGTTGAGGGAAATAGGACTAACAACACTGGAGGAAAGAAGGGTCAGAGGAGACATGATAACGACATACAAAATACTGCGGGGAATCGACAAGGTAGACAGTGACAGGATGTTCCAGAGAGGGAACACAGAAACAAGGGGACACAACTGGAAGCTGAAGACTCAGATGAGTCAAAGGGATGTTAGGAAGCATTTCTTCAGCCACAGAGTAGTCAGGAAGTGGAATAGTCTAGAGAAAGACATAGTGGAGGCAGGAACCATACACAGTTTTAAGACGAGGTATGATAAAGCTCATGGAGCAGGGAGAGCAGATACCCAGTAGCGGGCAGCGCAGAGGCGGGGCCAGGAGCTGAGTCTCGACCCCTGCAACCACAATTAGGTGAGTACAATTAGGTGAGTACACACACACACACATTTTTGGTATATGTGAATGACATGACGGACGGGATAGACTCAGAAGTGTCCCTGTTTGCAGACGATGTGAAGTTAATGAGGTGAATTAAATCAGATGAGGATCAGGCAGGACTACAAAGAGACCTGGACAGGCTGTAAGCCTGGTCCAGCAACTGGCTTCTCGAATTTAACCCCGCTAAATGCAAAGTCGTTAAGATCGGGGAAGGGCAAAGAAGACCGCAGACAGAGTATAGGCTAGGTGTCCAAATACTGCAAACTTTGCTCAAGGAGAAAGATCTTGGGGTAAGTATAACACCAAGCACACATCTGGAAGCACACATCAACCAGATAACTGGTGCAGCATATGGGCGCCTGGCAAACCTGAGATAGCGTTCCGATACCTTAGTAAAGAATCGTTCAAGACACTGTACACTGTGTACGTCAGGCCCATATTGGAGTATGCAGCACCAGTCTGGAACCCATACCTGGTCAAGCACATCAAGAAATTAGAGAAAGTGCAAAGGTTTGCAACAAGGTTAGTTCTGGAGCTAAGGGGAATGTCCTCTGAAGAAAGGTTAAGGGAAATCGGTCTGACGACACTGGAGGACAGAAGGGTTAGGGAAGACATGATAACGACATACAAAATACTGTGAGGAATAGATAAGGTGGACAGAGACAGGATGTTCCAAAGAGGGGACATAGAAACAAGGGGTCACAATCGGAAGTTGAAGACTCAGACGAGTCAAAGGGATGTTAGGAAGTATTTCTTCAGTCACAGTGGTCGGGAAGTGGAATAGTTTGGGAAGCGATGTAGTGGAGGCAGGTTCCATACATAGCTTTAAGAAGAGGTATGATAAAGCTCATGGCGCAGGGAGAATGACCCAGTAGCGGCCAGTGAAGAGGCGGGGCCAGGAGCTGTGAATCGACCCCTGCAGCCACAACTAGGTGAGTACACGCACACACACACCCATGGTACATAACAGCAGGAAGTCCCACAATGGCCTTCTGGTTGGAGAGGCAATACCACTTCCATGTATTAAAGTTGTAGATTGACAATGTGTGGAGCTGTTTTGTGAGAAGCTTCCCTGAATGTGAACATTCTTCCTGGTGTTCCTCTCACGCTACACCACACTCACTATAACGCTACACCACACTCACTATAACGGCACAATTCACTCGTCTTTTCTAAGAAGTTTCATACTAGTTCAGGTTTCCCGGTGATTGTTGAGACGCTGACTCCTCCAACTGCACGTAGGTTACTCTACTCAGCTAATGAATCAACATTACCTCTGGTAGTGAGGGAGGCTTCAGGGAGGTATCTTGGTATGACTGGTAGTGAGGGAGGCTTCAGGGTATCTTGGTATGACTAATCCTCTTAAGAGGACTTTTCCTAGCTATAGTGTCAGCCGGATAATTAATTTTTACTCTGTCAAGGCTGGAAATTTACCATAAAACATGATTTGCATGTCCAATGGCTACTGTACAGTGTCTGGTATTCTTCGTAATGTGGCTAAAATTCATTAAATGTATGTATATGTATGCATGTATGTATGTATGTATGTATATATATATATATATATATATATATATATATATATATATATATATATATATATATATATATATATATATATATAATATATATATATATATATATATATATATATATATATATATATATATATATATATACAAACAATCGCAGACACGGGGTGGAAATCTTTAGCTCACGTACTTTCACACTCCACAGTGCGTCATCAGGAGCTATGCGGTGTTGCAAGACAGCAACTGAAGGATTGAGGGGAAGTTTTTTCTGAGAGTAGCGCAGGTTGACACCAGCCGCAGTCTCTCTGAAGGTGAGGCACCGGTCTGTGTGCCACCGGTCTGTGTGCCACCCCTACCACCCACCCCGCCCTCCTCCCTCCCCAAGGGGCAGTAGACGGCCTCCGAGTTTTCAGCAGTCAAGGAATAGGACATTATAAGTTGCAATAGCCAGCCCCAAGCTTCTTCTAGTCGCCTAGAACAGGTCATGTGACTTGAGGAACCTAGAACAGGTCATGTGACTTGAGGAACCTAGAACAGGTCATGTGACTTGAGGAAATACGCTTCACAGTGGATAATATACATATGGATTCCTGTTATTCTCTGTAACCCCTTAATTTATAAAATAAAAGAAATGATGTACTCTTTTGTTCGTTTAAATGGGGGTTCTAGAATGTTCACAGGGATACTCACGAGTATTTCTTCATATATTCCTAAAATATTATCTACCGGCATAGAAGATACTCAGTATTTGGGTATCTTCTATGCCTTTCCGATAATATTTCTATGATTCAAATTTTCTCCAGGGATATCCATTAACCCCATTATCTGTGTTACCACTTAATCTTATGTACCTGTCCACTTATGGTACAGTAACAGCTAATTATGTTATATTGCGTGACACCGACGTACGTAGCATGAGTGTGGTGCTAGACACTGGTCAAGCACCACCACTCCCGACGTACGTAGCATGAGTGTGGTGCTAGACACTGGTCAAGCACCACCACTCCCGACGTACGTAGCATGAGTGTGGTGCTAGACACTGGTCAAGCACCACCACTCCGACGTACGTAGCATGAGTGTGGTGCTAGACACTGGTCAAGCACCACCACTCCCGACGTACGTAGCATGAGTGTGGTGCTAGACACTGGTCAAGCACCACCACTCCCGACGTACGTAGCATGAGTGTGGTGCTAGACACTGGTCAAGCACCACCACTCCCGACGTACGTAGCATGAGTGTGGTGCTAGACACTGGTCAAGCACCACCACTCCCGACGTACGTAGCATGAGTGTGGTGCTAGACACTGGTCAAGCACCACCACTCCCGACGTACGTAGCATGAGTGTGGTGCTAGACACTGGTCAAGCACCACCACTCCCGACGTACGTAGCATGAGTGTGGTGCTAGACACTGGTCAAGCACCACCACTCCCGACGTACGTAGCATGAGTGTGGTGCTAGACACTGGTCAAGCACCACCACTCCCGACGTACGTAGCATGAGTGTGGTGCTAGACACTGGTCAAGCACCACCACTCCCGACGTACGTAGCATGAGTGTGGTGCTAGACACTGGTCAAGCACCACCACTCCCGACGTACGTAGCATGAGTGTGGTGCTAGACACTGGTCAAGCACCACCACTCCCGACGTACGTAGCATGAGTGTGGTGCTAGACACTGGTCAAGCACCACCACTCCCGACGTACGTAGCATGAGTGTGGTGCTAGACACTGGTCAAGCACCACCCTCCGACGTACGTAGCATGAGTGTGGTGCTAGACACTGGTCAAGCACCACCACTCCCGACGTACGTAGCATGAGTGTGGTGCTAGACACTGGTCAAGCACCACCACTCCCGACGTACGTAGCATGAGTGTGGTGCTAGACACTGGTCAAGCACCACCACTCCCGACGTACGTAGCATGAGTGTGGTGCTAGACACTGGTCAAGCACCACCACTCCCGACGTACGTGATGAGTGTGGTGCTAGACACTGGTCAAGCACCACCACTCCCGACGTACGTAGCATGAGTGTGGTGCTAGACACTGGTCAAGCACCACCACTCCCGACGTACGTAGCATGAGTGTGGTGCTAGACACTGGTCAAGCACCACCACTCCGACGTACGTAGCATGAGTGTGGTGCTAGACACTGGTCAAGCACCACCACTCCCGACGTACGTAGCATGAGTGTGGTGCTGACACTGGTCAAGCACCACCACTCCCGACGTACAGTATGGAGTGTGGTGCTAGACACTGGTCAAGCACCACCACTCCCGACGTACGTAGCATGAGTGTGGTGCTAGACACTGGTCAAGCACCACCACTCCCGACGTACGTAGCATGAGTGTGGTGCTAGACACTGGTCAAGCACCACCACTCCCGACGTACGTAGCATGAGTGTGGTGCTAGACACTGGTCAAGCACCACCACTCCCGACGTACGTAGCATGAGTGTGGTGCTAGACACTGGTCAAGCACCACCACTCCCGACGTACCATCAAGCTGCCTGGTATAATGATCACTGTCATGTTGTGTGTCATTGTTGTTTAAGATTGTGTACAAGAGCTGCCGAGGTTCTATAACCCGTAATTTGTTATATATGATCTTCCTGTTGTGTTGCAAGAGAGATCAACTGACTCTGCTACATTGACTCTGCTACACTGACTCTGCTACACTGACTCTGCTACACTGACTCTGCTACACTGACTCTGCTACACTGACTGCTACACTGACTCTGCTACACTGACTCTGCTACACTGACTCTGCTACACTGACTCTGCTACACTGACTCTGCTACACTGACTCTGCTACACTGACTCTGCTACACTGACTGCTACACTGACTCTGCTACACTGACTCTGCTACACTGACTCTGCTACACTGACTCTGCTACACTGACTCTGCTACACTGACTCTGCTACACTGACTGCTACACTGACTCTGCTACACTGACTCTGCTACACTGACTCTGCTACACTGACTCTGCCTACACTGACTCTGCTACACTGACTCTGCTACACTGACTCTGCTACACTGACTGCTACACTGACTCTGCTACACTGACTCTGCTACACTGACTCTGCTACACTGACTCTGCTACACTGACTCTGCTACACTGAATCTGCTACACTGACTCTGCTACACTGACTCTGCTACACTGACTCTGCTACACTGACTGCTACACTGACTCTGCTACACTGACTCTGCTACACTGACTCTGCTACACTGACTCTGCTACATTGACTCTGCTACACTGACTCTGCTACACTGACTCTGCTACACTGACTCTGCTACACTGACTCTGCTACACTGACTCTGCTACACTGACTCTGCTACACTGACTCTGCTACACTGACTCTGCTATACTAATTTTAAACTTTCCCACGAAAATGGAATGACCTTCAAATTGAGTTAATAATAATATACAGCACTTCCGGCTACGTCTTTTCTGGGTATGTCTATTCTGGGTACGTGTATTCTAGGCACATCTATTCTGGGTACGTTTATTCTAGGCACATCTATTCTGGGTACGTCTATTCTGGGTACGCCTATTCTAGGAACATCTATTCTGGGTACGTCTATTCTAGGCACATCTATCCAGGTACGTTTATTCAGGTTACGTCTATTCCGGGTACGTCTATTCTGGGTATGTCTATTCTAGGTACGTCTATTCTAAGTATGTATATTCTGGGTACGTCTATTCTACTCTGGGCACATATCTTCTAGTACGTTTCTTCTAGGCAAGTCTATTCTATGTACATCTACTGAGTGCGCGTCTCTTTTGGCAAGTCTATTCTGGATACATCTATTCTTGGTACGTCTATTGAGGAGATATCTATTGTTCTAGGAAGCAATTCTGAGAATTACTATTCTAGAGTACTACTGTTGTGAAGTACTATTCTAGAGTACTACTATTGCAAAGTACTGCTCTAGAGTACTACTATTGTGAAGTACTATTCTAGAGTACTACTATTGAGAAGTACTATTCTAGAGTACTACTATTGTGAAGTACTATTCTAGAGTACTTCTATTGAGAAGTACTATTCTTGAGTACTACTATTGTGAAGTACTATTCTAGAGTACTACTATTGCGAAGTACTACTCTGGAGTACAACTATTTTGGAGTATTCTAGAGCATTACTATTGTGAAGTACTATTCTAGATTACTACTACTGTAGACTATTATTCTAGATTGCTACTACTATAGACTATTATTCTAGAGTAATAATATTGTAGACTATTATTCTAGAGTACTAATACTGTAGACTATTATTCTAGAGTACTAATATTGTAGACTATTATTTTAGAGTACTAATACTGTAGACTATTATTCTAGCGTACTAATATTGTAGACTATTATTCTAGCGTACTAATATTGTAGACTATTATTCTAAAGTACTAATATTGTGGACTATTATTCTAGAGTACTAATATTGTAGACTATTATTCTAAAGTACTAATATTGTGGATTATTATTCTAGAGTACTAATATTGTGGACTATTATTCAAGAGTACTAATATTGTAGACTATTATTCTAGAGTACTAATATTGTAGGCTATTATTCTAGAGTACTAATATTGAAGGTTATTATTTTAAAGTACTAATGTTGAAGGCTGTTATTTTAAAGTATACAAATATTGTGGTCTATTATTCTAGAGTACTACTATCGTAGGAGTACTATTTTGACTATTAATTCCTTCTAATCTTGTTTTTCGGTATTGTTCAGTGTTTTAGTGGGTGACTATCCTGGGACTATCATATGCGACCCACCAAACTACTCTTGTTAATGACCGCCATGCAGGTAATTAAGTCCTGGCAATCACGGTCCATTGTATGACACCAGGGACTGCTGGCTTTCCTGTCTCTCTCTCTCATTTTTATCTCGATATATATATATATATATATATATATATATATATATATATATATATATATATATATATATATATATATATATATATATATATATATATAGATAGATAGATAGATAGATAGATAGATATAAAGAGCAGGGGGAAGGACGAGTACAATACTATGAGTGTTAGAGGTCCCCGACTCTTCAATTCCCTCCATTTATGCATAAGGAGAATTACCAACAAGACTCGTGACTGTATTAAGAGGGAACTCGACAAGTTTCTTAAATCCGTTCCTGATCAGCCAGGCTGTGGTTAGTACTTTGGGTTGCGGGCGGCCAAGAGTAACAGCCTGGTTGACCAGGCTTTGAGCCACTGGGAAGCCTAGTCTGAGAACGAGCCTTGGGGGTCCCTGACCCCACGGAAGCATTCCAAGAACCTTCTATGTTTACTACCACTACCAACACTACTTCTACCAGCATCGCCACTACCAGTACCAGCACTACCACCACCACTACTAGTACCAGCACTACCACCACCACTACCAGCACCACTACCACCAGCACTATCACCACCACCAACAGTACCAGCACTACTACCAGCACTACCACCAGCACTACCACCACCACTACCAGTACCAGCACTACCACCAGCACTACCACCACCACTACCACCACCACTACCAGCACCACTACCACCAGCACTATCACCACCACCAACAGTACCAGCACTACTACCAGCACTACCACCACCACTACCACCACCACTACCAGTACCAGCACTACCACCAGCACTACCACCACCACTACCAGTACCAGCACTACCACCAGCACTACCACCACCACTACCACCACCACTACCACCACCAGCACTACCACCACCACTACCACCACCACTACCACCACCAGCAATCTCTCACTAACGTATCGTAAAATTTAACAAATTACCACTATCCTCACTCCTGCTTCCATTGTCCTAGTCTACCCCTGTGAGGCCTCCTGACGGCGGGGTAGTGACGAACACCCACCCCTGGGTTAGTAGTGTCGACCATCACCCCTGGGGTGGTAGTGACGAACATGCACCCCTGGGGTGGTATTGACGAACATCCACCTCTGGAGTGGTAGTGACGACCATCACCCCTGAGGTGGTAGTGACGACCATCACCCTGAGGTGGTAGTGACGACCATCCACCCCTGGGGTGGTAGTGACGACCATCACCCCTCGTGTGGTAGTGACGACCATCACCCTGAGGTGGTAGTGACGAACATCCACCCCTGGGCTGGTAGTGACGACCATCCACCCCTGGGGTGGTAGTGACGACCATCACCCTGGGGTGGTAGTGACGACCATCCACCCCTGGGGTGGTAGTGACGACCATCACCCTGAGGTGGTAGTGACGACCATCACCCTGGTGTGGTAGTGACGACCATCACCCTGAGGTGGTAGTGACGAACATCCACCCCTGGGGTGGTAGTGACGACCATCACCCCTGGTGTGGTAGTGACGACCATCACCCTGAGGTGGTAGTGACAACCATACACCCCTGGGCTGGTAGTGACAACCATCCACCCCTGGGGTGGTAGTGACGAACATGCACCCCTGGGGTGGTAGTGACGAACATCCACCCCTGGAGTGGCAGTCACGACCATCACCCCTGAGGTGGTAGTGACGACCATCACCCTGAGGTGGTAGTGACGACCATCCACTCCTGGGGTGGTAGTGACGAACATCCACCCCTGGAGTGGTAGTGATGACCATCACCCTGAGGTGGTAGTGACGAACATCCACCCCTGGGGTGGTAGTGACGACCATCACCCTGAGGTGGTAGTGACGACCATCACCCTGAGGTGGTAGTGACGAACATCCACCCCTGGGGTGGTAGTGACGACCATCACCCTGAGGTGGTAGTGACGACCATCACCCTGAGGTGGTAGTGACGAACATCCACCTCTGGAGTGGTAGTGACGACCATCACCCTGAGGTGGTAGTGACGACCATCACCCTGAGGTGGTAGTGACGACCATCACCCTAAGGTGGTAGTGACGACCATCATCCTAAGGTGGTAGTGACGACCATCACCCTAAGGTGGTAGTGACGACCATCACCCTGAGGTGGTAGTGACGAACATCCACCTCTGGAGTGGTAGTGACGACCATCACCCTGAGGTGGTAGTGACGACCATCACCCTGAGGTGGTAGTGACGACCATCACCCTGGGGTGGTAGTGACGACCATCACCCTAAAGTGGTAGTGACAACCATACACCCCTGGGCTGGTAGTGACGACCATCCACCCCTGGGGTGGTAGTGACGACCATCCACACCTGGGGTGGTAGTGACGACCATCCACTCCTGGGGTGGTGATGACGACCATCCACCCCTGGGGTGATAGTGACGACCATCCACCTCTGGGGTGGTAGTGACGACCATCACCCTGAGGTGGTAGTGACGAACATCCACCCCTGGGGTGGTAGTGACGACCATCACCCCTGGGGTGGTAGTGACGACCATCACTATGAGGTGGTAGTGACAACTATACACCCCTGGGCTGGTAGTGACGAACATCCACCCCTGGGGTGGTAGTGACGAACATGCACCCCTGGGGTGGTAGTGGCGACCATCCACCCCTGGGGTGGTAGTGACGACTATCCACCCATGGGGGTTGTAGTGACGACCATCCAACCCTGGGGTGGTAGTGACGACCATCACCCATGGAGTGGTAATGACGACCATCCACCACTGGGGTGATAGTGACGACCATCCAACCCTGGGGTGGTAGTAACGACCATCACCCTGAGGTGGTAGTGACAACCATCCACCCCTGGGGTGGTAGTAACGACCATCCACCCCTGGGGTGGTAGTGGCGACCATCCACACCTGGGGTGGTAGTGACGACCATCCACCCATGGGGGTGGTAGTGACGACCATCCAACCCTGGGGTGCTAGTGACGACCATCACCCCTGGGGTGGTAATGACGACCATCCACCCCTGGGGTGATAGTGACGACCATCCAACCCTGGGGTGGTAGTGACGACCATCACCCTGAGGTGGTAGTGACAACCATCCACCCCTGGGGTGGTAGTGGCGACCATCCACACCTGGGGTGGTAGTGGCGACCATCCACACCTGGGGTGGTAGTGACGACCATCCACCCATGGGGGTGGTAGTGACGACCACAAAACCCTGGGGTGCTAGTGACGACCATCACTTCTGAGGTGGTAATGACGACCATCCACCCCTGGGGTGATAGTGACGACCATCCAACCCTGGGGTGGTAGTGACGACCATCACCCTGAGGTGGTAGTGACAACCATCCACCCCTGGGGTGATAGTGACGACCATCCACCCCTGGGGTGGTAGTGACGACCATCCACCCCTGGGGTGGTAGTGACGACCATCCACCCCTGGGGTGGTAGTGACGACCATTCACCCCTGGGGTGGTGATGACGACCATCCAACCCTGGGGTGGTAGTAACGACCATTCAACCCTGGGCTGGTAGTGACGACCATCCAACCCTGGGGTGGTAGTAACGACCATTCACCCCTTGGGTGGTAGTAACGACCATTCACCCCTGAGGTGGTGGTGGAGCCTCGGGGCTCCAAGACAAGCACGACGCTTCTCATATAGTCACGACTCAGCCACACCAAGATTTGCAGGACTTGTGAGGCAAGTGTAGTTGTTGTTGTTGTTGGTGGTGGTTGTCGTGGTCGTGGTGGTTGTGGTCGTTGTCGTTATCGTTGTCGCGGTGGTAGTCTCTCTTCTCTCCCCTCCCCATCGTTCCCCCTACCACCTGTGGATTATCTACCTGTTGATGAACCTGTCTCTCTCCCTGTCCCCTCTTCCACCTCCCCTCGTCCCTCTCCCCTCTTCCCTCTCCCTCATCCCTCTCCCCTCCCCCTCCCTAACATATGGTTCGATTTATATTCAGAATAAATTTTTTATTTACTTATATACAGCGAAATAAATACCTATGGTTATATAAATCCATACGATTATACATACCATTATACATACCATTATACATACCAGTACACATGGATGTATATAAACATGGGGTGGTGGAGGGGGAGGGGTGGGTTTGTGGAGGGGGGGTTGGAGGGAGGGGTTGTGAAGGGTGGGGTTGTGGAGGGTGGGGTTGTGGAAGGGAGGGGTTTTGGAGGGGGAGGGGAGGTGAGGCCTCCTCTAGTGACCTTGGGGTGGGGGTGAGGAGTTGGTGCAGGAGACACACGCCATGCGATCGATGGTGTATTGGGGAGGGAAGGGGAGTGAGGGGGTGACAGTTGATGGTGAGGGGAGGGGGTGATAGCTGGTGATGGTGAGGGGAAGGGGTGACAGCTGATGGTGAGGAAAGGGAGTGACAGACAGCTGATGGTGAGGGGAGGGAGTGACAGCTGGTGAGGGGAGGGGGTGACAGCTGGTGATGGTGAGGGGAGGGGGTAACATCTAGTGGTGGTAGGGGAGGGGATGTCAGCTGGTGATTTTTCATGTAGTTATCATGTCTCCTCTCTTCCTGCTGTCACCCAGTTTGATCATGTTTACAGTTATCAGTCTCATCCTGTGTCATGCTAAGAGTATGCTACACTTTTTCTCGGCGTGTCACTCGCGTATAGGCTGCCTCCCAACCAGCGAACCAGGTGCTAAGGATTTAATGATCAATAGGTGCCACTTCGTTATATCAGTACCTCGGTTCATTAGCCAAAGCTGTGAAGCAACGTGGTTCACTTGTGACACACAAATTGACAGACTTGTCTGGGCTGCTGGTCGTACACAGTGTATTCTCTAGCTCTTGCTTTTCCCTCCTTGTTCACCGTGTTGTGCACTATTACTGTACATATTGTACATAAATACCAGCTTGTTTATATTTGGTGAAGGAAAATACAAATCATATACTGTAGATGAATGGTTCAGAGAACCGACAAGTTGATAAATTAGACACATATGCAACAACTTGTCGGTTCTCTGAACCATTCATCTATATTCCTGTCTGACACAGCAACATCTTGGGATCTTAATACAGGAAATTCTTCACTTGCCTAACCCTTGGGCACGACCTACTTCCACATTGGTCAAATGTGACACCACCTACGACTGCTGCACCTCTCCTGACTACAGTATATAAGTTACTTCTTCACACATATGCTGTATTCTTTTCAAGATTGATGGACTGACTACATCAACTCAAGGCTGAGGGACTGATTACCTCAAACTCCTCCTGTTCTTTACCATTCTCCTTTGTATGGACTGATGAAGCCACTGGGTGGCGAAAAGTTTCCTCAATAAAGATACCCAAGTGTTGCATATGTGTCTAATTTATCAAGTCTTATACTGTTGTTGAGCTTTGATTACTTCACTTTGATCTCATTACGACCAGGTGTGCAGGCCATACTATACCTGTGTTTGTAATACATCCTAACATATATTTGTTTTAACTCTGACAGCCATTTTCTAACTTTTCGAATATTTGCTATGTATTCCTTCACGTTGTGGCACCACACAACAGTGTGTTCCTTCATGTTGTGGCACCATACAGCAGTGTGTTCCTTCATGTTGTGGCACCATACAACAGTGTGTTCCTTCATGTTGTGGCACCATACAACAGTGTGTTCCTTCATGTTGTGGCACCATACAACAGTGTGTTCCTTCATGTTGTGGCACCATACAACAGTGTGTTCCTTCATGTTGTGGCACCATACAACAGCTCCATACTCTAATTTTTGTCCTAATATAAACAATAAACAACTTAACATTGCATCAAGTATATATCTGAAAGTTATTTAACAGTTCTTCATTATAACTTATGAGTTCCTCACAAGTTCATTTATAAGATCTTCCAGTAACATTTTGGAGTTATTATTAACTGCTAGATCACTTTACCTGCTATAACACTGCCCCTCTCTGGTACTGCGGGTCATCATATCACTAAGACCCGCGTCAGGAAACACTTGTCCTGTTTCCTGACGAACCTTACCTAACCTAACCTAGCCTAACTTAAGCTAACCTAACCTAACCTCTCTTATACTTTCAATATTTTGTCATAGTTTATATGCTTCATGTGGCCTGATTTCACTTGCTCCCATTTCCATTACATGGCATTTATGTACACTAAATTACATCATCTCTCTATCACTCCATGTGCCTAATGTATTCAGATCTTCATGTAAATATTTACAATCAAAGACTTACTCTAGGACTCGAATTTGAAAGTTTGCGGCGCAATTATTGTGAAGCTTCGAGACCCCTGACTTGACTCATGGGACAGCGAAGCAAGCGATACCAGCTGGACCAGTGAGATAGAAATGAATCAAGAAACACTCATCCCAACCACAGATATACTGGATGGCGAAGGCTGGCAGGTAGCAGGAGCCCGAAGTCCCAGAGGAGATGCAATATTTCATTGCCTCAGATCAGGCAAGCCAGCCATCTTCAGGTAACAAATTTAGGTTGATAAGCTAAGGACATCACGACACCCGGTATTCTGCAATAATTCATCTCGGGAGGAAATATGACTTGAAAGATATCAGTGTCCCCAAATCTGAAAGGGAAGTTTATTCTCACTCCCTGAAATACAGAGTCCTTAAGAGGTACTACAGAAAATGAACAAAAGGCGCTATAATGTGCTATCCACTAGACATGACTCTCCATGCAATCCATAGTAACAAAAACATCCTGAAAGCTGAGCGGCTCCGAGCCAAGAAGGACGGCAACGTACCTAGGAGGCAGGTCTTGATCCAACACTGAAGACCTCTCCCAACTCAACTGGATCTCGGTTGCTGGGGAAAATACCAGGTTAGGACGTACAATTCAGAACCTTTGAGGTGCTTCAGGTGCCAGAGCTACAACCATCTCAGCACCCGATGTCAGTTTAAAGACATATTGGGCATCTGTAGAGAGGTCTAACTCGACCAAGGACTGCTTGGATAAACTGCAGAGAGGGGAAGCTACGGAACCTCATTGTTCGAACTGCGGCAAGAAGCATTATGTTGGAACCTACACTGCCCGGAGAGCTTCCGCCGTGTCAAGGCAGCATGAAAAACCCCAACTGTCCAGTCTCCAACACCAAGCAGAGCCGTCACTACTGAGCAGCAGCTTCGTCAAGAGGAGACTACAGTAACACGGAATTTAAGGCCACAGCGATAAAGGAAGCCGAGGAAACATCAACGTCGAGGTCGTGCTCTTGTTCAGCCAGCTTCCGATACTTCTGCTCAAACTCCCACCTTACAACGGCAGTCGACAGGCTCAATGCTACAAGAACACACCACAGCCAACGCGTCAACCCTAGCACCACAACAGTCACCAATGAAGAGCACCGTAATCCAAGAGAGCATAGAAGTACATCCCATATTACCCCTGAGTCAACAAATGACGTCAAGAGTCACGTGCTTCACCTTGATAGACTCAGAAGAAAACAAAGAGAATGTGAAGACCTTCGTGAACATCTGCATGATGAGCAAAACAAAGTCGAAGCGTTCATTTGTAAATTCACCCGACCACTCAACACAATGATGGGGAAGCCTGATGACCTCACCCCGTTGTTGAACAACGTCGTGGAACGCACAGGGACTACAGCAAGACCCTGATGGCGGCCACAAAGCAGATGAACTAGATCAACATCTTCGAGATCCCCAGACGGGTCATCTTAGAGTGATTAAGACCCGTGTCAGGACGCAGTTCCTGACCAATCAAACAAACAACAAACTCTTTTGTGTCAGTGTGACTTTGTAAATGGTCCCAGTCGGACCGAAACGTCGTGGTGAGTTCGTCTCTCCCTGTGCGGGTTATTTGTGTATTGTTCCAGTCACGGTATTGTGGCTTTTTTGCTCAATATAACTCATTCATTTCGTAATACTGTAATACATTGTGTTTATATAGATGATCCTGTTCGCATATCCTGGATCCTCGTCTGGTAAAGAGTGTCTGCTGGTGTTCATGTGTCTGAGATGTTATATCGCTGTATCACCTCTTGTTCAACGTACCTCAAGAGACGGAGGTGTTACCATGTTCAGTCTTCACTCTTGGTTCCAGAACCCACCTGAATGCACGCCTCTGAACTTGCTCCAGCTGTGGTTCTGATGAGCTAGATGAGGGTTGCACACTGGTGCTGCCACCTCGAGGACTAACACCATATATGTGATGGAAAGTGACTTGATGGGACCCCTTCTTTTTGTTTTCAGTGTAATGTTCCCTTCAAGTGGATGGGGGACGGAGTATTAATGCCGACGGGGGTTCTTGTTTAAAGGAATTTGAGTAAAGCTCCCGTTCCTGGGATCAAGGTAATTACTAGTTTCCAAGCATCTTCAGTCTCTAGTGAACTCTCGAAGCTCTGGGCTTTGGTAGAAAAGAAATATACTAGAAGGCTGATTAGACACTAGAGATGGGAAGGAGTGGGAGAAACTGGTAGGTAGTGTGACTGAAGCGCTGGGTAGCTTTAAGAATGGGTTGGACAGTAGCATGACTGGCAGGGACTGGCTGTGAGTTGCCCCTACCTAGTGTGGGTCAGTAGGTCTACTCCAGTCCTGGTCTACCTTGTAGCGAGTGCCCTCAAGAGTCAGGTTCTGACACTGGCTCTCCTTCACGGTGACAGATTGATGTCGCTCTAGCGTTTGGGTTTTTTGCGTAACTTCATAAGTGTGAGTATATCCTCTTTATTCAGCCTTATTACGAGAGACATTATTGATAATCTTCGCCCTTATCACTGGGGACGTTATCGGGAATGTTCGTCGTCATTACTGGAAACGGAGACGTTGTTGATCGTTTTCAGCCATAGTACTGGAGGAATTATTGTAAATCTTCTTCGTCCTTATCACTGGAGAGACTGTTGATAATGTTTACCAAATATTAAACATAGTTTGTCCATTGACAATGCTGCTGCTGCTGCTGCTGCTGCTGCTGTTCTTGCTGACCGCATGCTGCTGCTGCTCGCTGCTGCTGTGCTAGCAGCACACTGACTGTTCCATTGTGACACTACATGTCAGCTACCACACTCTATATGATTGTACATTGATGGCATTCCAAATTTAAAATGTTTCCCCCTATTTTGATTGCACATGGATGAGTCAACTTATGGAGTAATGCATGGATGGCTGTCAGCCTGGGGATGGGGAAGTGAGGCTACAGTAAGGGAACCAGGGTGTTGTCAAGCATGCCACACACACACACACACATACACACACATACACTGTATACCAAGCCTCGAAGTGGATCACGGCCTGTTCAACCAAGCTGTTACTGCTGGCTGTACGCAGACCGACGGACGAACCATATCCCGGCTGGTCAGGTACTGATTTAAGGTGCCTGTCTAGCTCCCTCTTGAAGACATCCAGGAGTCTATTGGTAATCCACTCTTCCCTTATGTATTCTGGGAGGCAGCTGAACAATCTTGGGCCCCTGACACTTATTGTGTGGTCTGTAGCGTCGAAAGACTACCGCAGTGTCAAGCATTTCAGTTCAGAGGAGTCGAAGATTATCCTATCCCTGATGAGGGGAAGTGGTGGCTGGGGTGTTGGGTAGGTGACTTTAGGAACCTGGCAGGCGTGTGTTTGTGGGGAGGAAGGGGAAGAACAGGTGGCTGGCGTGTGTTTGTGGGGAGGAAGGGGGAGAACAGGTGGCTGGCGTGTGTGCGGGGGAAGGGGAGAGGACCTGGCTAGAGGGGACCTGACTGCCAGCTACACCACACAACCCTTCCTGTCGTCACAGAGAGAACAACAACTTGTTTCCCCTCTCTTGCCCACCTGCCGCTCTGCCGCCACCTGCCACCGCTTCATACGCCTTCCCCGACGCAACCTGCAACGCATCTACGCACCCACTGGCACCACCTGTAGCGCTGAAACAGCTGTAACCTGTTGAGTCTAACGTGAGTATAGTTTGTTTACATGTCTGTCGCTCTGATACAAAACTTCATTTGTGTGAGAGGACACCTGCACGGAGAAGTGTGTAACTATTCATAGTCGGTGCCTGACCAGCCAGGCTGTGGTTCGTACGTTGGACTGCGTGCGGCCAGCACTAACAGCCTGGTTGATCAGGCTCTGATCCAACCTGAGGCCTGGTCACAGACCGGGCCGCAGGGGCGTTGACCCCTGGAACTCTCTCCAGGTATACACCGAGAGGTGTAAATCTGTGTATATACACTGAGAGGTGTATATCTCTGTATATGTGCGCAGAAAGGAGCATATCTGTATATACACCGAGAGGTGCGTATGTATAACGGTAGGTGTGTATATCTCAGTGTATATACACCGAGAGGTGTGTATCTGTGTATACACAATGAGAGTTTACTTCAGTCCCTCTTTATGGTATACAAATATTCTAGACTAATGGCGCAGCCTAATGACCCTCGTATAGTCGATAGGCTTTAAACCTCCCCATTTACCAACCAACCAGTCCTCATTCCTGCATACTTATGTAACAAGATATTCCTTAATGGTTAATATCGCGAGGGAATATCCAGGCAGTGAATGGCAAGACCAGGCTGGCACTGCTACACTCACTAATAGCAAGACCAGGCTGACACTGCTACACTCACTAATAGCAAGACCAGGCTGGCACTGCTACACTCACTAATAGCAAGACCAGGCTGACACTGCTACACTCACTAATAGCAAGACCAGGCTGACACTGCTACACTCACTAATAGCAGGACCAGGCTGACACTGCTCCACTCACTAATAGCAAGACCAGGCTGACACTGCTCCACTCACTAATAGCAAGACCAGGCTGACACTGCTACACTCACTAATAGCAAGACAAGGCTGACACTGCTACACGCACTAATAGCAAGACCAGGCTGACACTGCAACACTCACTAATAGCAAGACCAGGCTGACACTGCTACACTCACTAATAGCAAGACCAGGCTGACACTGCAACACTCACTAATAGCAAGACCAGACTGACACTGCTACACTCACTAATAGCAAGACCAGGCTGACACTGCTACACTCACTAATAGCAAGACCAGACTGACAATGCTACACTCACTAATAGCAAGACCAGGCTGACACTGCTACACTCACTAATAGCAAGACCAGGCTGACACTGCTACACTCACTAATAGCAAGACCAGGCTGACACTGCAACACTCACTAATAGCAAGACCAGGCTGACACTGCTACACTCACTAATAACAATACCAGGCTGACACTGCTTCACTCACTAATAGCAAGACCAGGCTGACACTGCTACACTTACTAATAGCAAAACCAGGCTGACACTGCTACACTCACTAATAGCAAGACCAGGCTGACACTGCTACACTCACTCATAGCAAGACCAGGCTGACACTGCTAAACTCACTCATAGCAAGACCAGGCTGACACTGCTACACTAACTAACAGCAACACCAGACTGACACTGCAACACTCACTAATAGCAAGACCAGGCTGACACTGCTACACTCACTAATAGCAAGACCAGGCTGACACTGCTACACTCACTAATAGCAAGACCAGGCTGACACTGCAACACTCACTAATAGCAAGTCCAGGCTGACACTGCTACACTCACTAATAGCAAGACCAGGCTGACACTGCTACACTCACTAATAGCAAGACCAGGCTGACACTGCTACACTCACTAATAGCAAGACCAGGCTGATACTGCTACACTCACTAATAACAAGACCAGGCTGACACTGCAACACTCACTAATAGCAAGACCAGGCTGACACTGCTACACTCACTAATAGCAAGACCAGGCTGACACTGCTTCACTCACTATTAGCAAGACCAGGCTGACACTGGTACACTCACTAATAGCAAGACCAGGCTGACACTGCTACACTCACTAATAGCAAGACCAGGCTGACACTGCTACACTCACTAATAGCAAGACCAGGCTGACACTGCTACACTCACTAATAGCAAGACCAGGCTGACACTGCTACACTCACTAATAGCAAGACCAGGCTGACACTGCTACACTCACTAATAGCAAGACCAGGCTGACACTGCTACACTCACTAATAGCAAGACCAGGCTGACACTGCTACACTCACTAATAGCAAGACCAGGCTGACACTGCTACACTCACTAATAGCAAGACCAGGCTGACACTGCAACACTCACTAATAGCAAGACCAGGCTGACACTGCTACACTCACTAATGGCAAGACCAGGCTGACACTGCTACACTCACTAATAGCAAGACCAGGCTGACACTGCTACACTCACTAATAGCAAGACCAGGCTGACACTGCTTCACTCACTAATAGCAAGACCAGGCTGACACTGCTACACTCACTAATAGCAAGACCAGGCTGACACTGGTACACTCACTAATAGCAAGACCAGGCTGACACTGGTACACTCACTAATAGCAAGACCAGACTGACACTGCTTCACTCACTAATAGCAAGACCAGGCTGACACTGGTACACTCACTAATAGCAAGACCAGGCTGACACTGCTACACTCACTAATGGCAAGACCAGGCTGACACTGCTACACTCACTAATAGCAAGACCAGGCTGACACTGCTACACTCACTAATAGCAAGACCAGGCTGACACTGCTTCACTCACTAATAGCAAGACCAGGCTGACACTGGTACACTCACTAATAGCATTACCAGGCTGACACTGCTACACTCACTAATAGGAAGACCAGGCTGACACTGCTACACTCACTAATAGCAAGACCAGGCTGACACTGCTACACTCACTAATAGCAAGACCAGGCTGACACTGTTACACTCACTAATAGCAAGACCAGGCTGACACTGCTACACTCACTAATAGCAAGACCAGGCTGACACTGCTACACTCACTAATAGCAAGACCAGGCTGACACTGCTACACTCACTAATAGCAAGACCAGGCTGACACTGCTACACTCACTAATAGCAAGACCAGGCTGACACTGCTACACTCACTAATAGCAAGACCAGGCTGACACTGCTACACTCACTAATAGCAAGACCAGGCTGACACTGCTACACTCACTAATAGCAAGACCAGGCTGACACTGCTACACTCACTAATAGCAAGACCAGGCTGACACTGCTACACTCACTAATAGCAAGACCCGGCTGACACTGCAACACTCACTAATAGCAAGACCAGACTGACACTGCTACACTCACTAATAGCAAGACCAAGCTGACACTGCTACACTCACTAATAGCAAGACCAGACTGACAATGCTACACTCACTAATAGCAAGACCAGGCTGACACTGCTACACTCACTAATAGCAAGACCAGGCTGACACTGCTACACTCACTAATAGCAAGGCCAGGCTGACACTGCTACACTCACTAATAGCAAGACCAGGCTGACACTGCAACACTCACTAATAGCAATACCAGGCTGACACTGCTACACTCACTAATAGCAAGACCAGGCTGACACTGCAACACTCACTAATAGCAAGACCAGGCTGACACTGCTACTCTCACTAATAGCAAGACCAGGCTGACACTGCTACACTCACTAATAGCAAGACCAGGCTGACACTGCTACACTCACTAATAGCAAGACCAGGCTGACACTGCTACACTCACTAATAGGAAGACCAAGCTGACACTGCTTCACTCACTAATAGCAAGACCAGGCTGACACTGCTACACTCACTAATAGCAAGACCAGGCTGACACTGCTACACTCACTAATAGCAAGACCAGGCTGACACTGCTACACTCACTAATAGCAAGACCAAGCTGACACTGCTACACTCACTAATAGCAAGACCAGGCTGACACTGCTACACTCACTAATAGCAAGACCAGGCTGACACTGCTACACTCACTAATAGCAAGACCAGGCTGACACTGCTACACTTACTAATAGCAGTTCAGTGCACTTCCCGGGAGGCAAATATCACTCCATAATTACTTTTAATTACCTTCCTTTCTTAATGAGCTCATCAAGGAAGGTTTAATTTACAAAGTTCATCAGAAGAAAAAGTGATTCAATTTTCCTGGTACGAGGCACTGGTACGAGGCACTCCAGGAAAGTGGTTTGGTGCCAGCGAGCGGCTCTTGATTCAAGGAGAGGGACCTATCCTCCCCTTCAGAATATATACACCGAGAAGTGTGTATCAATGTATATATACACAGAAGGTTCACTATAATCCACATTGTTTAAGAATCAAAGTATTCTTGACGGGTGTTGCGTAGTGTTGCACTAGTGTTGGTAGTGTTGTACTAGTGTTGGTAGTGTTATACTAGTGTTGGAGGTGTTGTACTAGTGTTGGTAGTGTTGCACTAGTGTTGGTTAGTGTTGTACTAGTGTTGGGTAGTGTTGTACTAGTGTTGGGTAGTGTTGTACTAGTGTTGGTTGTGTTGTACTAGTGTTGGTAGTGTTGTACTAGTGTTGGTAGTGTTGTACTAGTGTTGGGTACTGTTGTACTAGTGCTGGTAGTGTTGTACTAGTGTTGGTAGTGTTGTACTAGTGTTGGTAGTGTTGTACTAGTGTTGGGTAGTGTTGTACTAGTGTTGGTAGTGTTGTACTAGTGTTGGTAGTGTTGTACTAGTGTTGGGTAGTGTTGTACTAGTGTTGGTAGTGTTGTACTAGTGTGGTAGTGTCTAGTGTTGGTAGTGTTGTACTAGTGTTGGGTAGTGTTGTACTAGTGTTGGTAGTGTTGTACTAGTGTTGGATGTTGTACTAGTGTTGGTAGTTGTGTACTGTGTGTGTTGTTGTACTAGTGTTGGTAGTGTTGTACTAGTGTTGGTAGTGTTGTACTAGTGTTGGTGTGTTGTACTAGTGTTGGTAGTGTTGTACTAGTGTTGGTAGTGTTGTACTAGTGTTGGTAGTGTTGTACTAGTGTTGGGAGTGTTGTACTAGTGTGGTTGTATAGTTGTAGTTGCTGTGTTGTAGTGTTGTACTAGTGTTGGTAGTGTTGTACTAGTGTTGGTAGTGTTGTACTAGTGTTGGTAGTGTTGTACTAGTGTTGGTAGTGTTGTACTAGTGTTGAGTGTGTTGTCTGGTGTGTGAGTGGTAGTGTTGTACTAGTGCTGGTAGTGTTGTACTAGTGCTGGTAGTGTTGTACTAGTGTGGAGTGTGTTGTGTTTAGTGTTGTGTGAGTGTTGTACTAGTGCTGGTAGTGTTGTACTAGTGTTGGTAGTGTTGTACTAGTGTTGGTAGTGTTGTATACTGTGCTGGTTGTTGTTGTAGTTTAGTGTTTGTACTAGTGCTGGTAGTGTTGTACTAGTGTTGGAGTGTTGTACTAGTGTGGTAGTGTTGTACTAGTGTTGGTAGTGTTGTACTAGTGTTGGTAGTGTTGTACTAGTGTGGGTGTGTACTAGTGCTGTAGTGTTGAAGTGTGGTTGTACTAGTGCTGGGTAGTGTTGTACTAGTGCTGGTAGTGTTGTAGTGTTGGTAGTGTGTACTAGTGCTGGGTAGTGTTGTACTAGTGCTGGGTAGTTGTACTAGTGTTGGTAGTGTTGTACTGGGTGTGTGTGGTAGTGTTGTACTGTGTGGTAGTGTTGTACTAGTGTTGGGTGTTGTACTAGTGCTGTAGTGTTGTGTGGGTAGTGTTGTACTAGTGTTGGTAGTGTTGTACTAGTGTTGGTAGTGTTGTACTAGTGTTGAGTATGTGGGTAGTGTTGTACTAGTGTGGTAGTGTTGTACTAGTGTTGGTAGTGTTGTACTAGTGTTGGTAGTGTTGTACTAGTGTTGGTAGTGTTGTACTAGTGTTGTAGTGTTGTACTAGTGCTGGTAGTGTTGTACTAGTGCTGGTAGTGTTGTACTAGTGTTGGTGTGTTGTACTAGTGTGGTAGTGTTGTACTAGTGCTGGTATTTTGTTGTTTATAGTGCTGGAGTGTTGTACTAGTGCTGGTAGTGTTGTACTAGTGTTGGTATGTTGTACTAGTGCTGGTAGTGTTGTACTAGTGCTGGTAGTGTTGTACTATGTGGTTGGTAGTGTTGTACTAGTGTTGTGGTAGTGTTGTACTAGTGTGGTAGTGTTGTACTAGTGTTGGTAGTGTTGTACTAGTGTTGGTAGTGTTGTACTAGTGCTGGGTAGTGTTGTACTAGTGCTGGTAGTGTTGTACTAGTGCTGGTAGTGTTGTACTAGTGCTGGTAGTGTTGTACTAGTGTTGGTAGTGTTTTACTGGTGTTTCTGTGTAGGTAGTTTGTACTAGTGTTGGTAGTGTTGTACTAGTGTTGGTAGTGTTGTACTAGTGCTGGGTAGTGTTGTACTAGTTGGGTAGTGTTGTACTAGTGCTGGTAGTGTTGTACTAGTGCTGGTAGTGTTGTACTAGTGCTGGTAGTGTTGTACTGTGCTGGTAGTGTTGTACTAGTGTTGGTAGTGTTGTACTAGTGTGTAGTGTTGTCTAGTGTTGGTAGTGTTGTACTGAGTTGCTGGGTAGTGTTTACTAGTGTTGGTAGTGTTGTACTAGTGTGGTAGTGTTGTACTAGTGTGGTAGTGTTGTACTAGTGTTGGTAGTGTTGTACTAGTGCTGGTAGTGTTGTACTAGTGTTGGTAGTGTTGTACTAGTGTTGGTAGTGTTGTACTAGTGTTGGTAGTGTTGTACTAGTGTTGGTAGTGTTGTACTAGTGTTGGTAGTGTTGTACTAGTGTTGGTAGTGTTGTACTAGTGCTGGGTAGTGTTGTACTAGTGTTGGTAGTGTTGTACTAGTGCTGGTAGTGTTGTACTAGTGCTGGTAGTGTTGTACTAGTGTTGGTAGTGTTGTACTAGTGCTGGTAGTGTTGTACTAGTGTTGGTAGTGTTGTACTAGTGCTGGGTAGTGTTGTTCTAGTGTTGGTAGTGTTGTACTAGTGTTGGTAGTGTTGTACTAGTGTTGGAAGTGTTGTACTAGTGCTGGTAGTGTTGTACTAGTGTTGGTAGTGTTGTACTAGTGCTGGTAGTGTTGTACTAGTGCTGGGTAGTGTTGTACTAGTGTTGGTAGTGTTGTACTAGTGCTGGGTAGTGTTGTACTAGTGCTGGGTAGTGTTGTACTAGTGTTGGTAGTGTTGTACTAGTGCTGGGTAGTGTTGTACTAGTGCTGGTAGTGTTGTACTAGTGCTGGTAGTGTTGTACTAGTGTTGGTAGTGTTGTACTAGTGTTGGTAGTGTTGTACTAGTGCTGGGTAGTGTTGTACTAGTGTTGGTAGTGTTGTACTAGTGTTGGTAATCTTGTACTAGTGTTTGTAGTGTTGTACTAGTGTTGGTAGTGTTGTACTAGTGTTGGTAGTGTTGTACTAGTGTTGGTAGTGTTGTACTAGTGTTGGTAGTGTTGTACTAGTGTTGGTAGTGTTGTACTAGTGCTGGGTAGTGTTGTACTAGTGTTGGGAAGTGTTGTACTAGTGTTGGTAGTGTTGTACTAGTGATGGTACAAACAAACAAACAAACAAACAAATTTTATTTCATTGCAGGTTACATGGGTATCGGAAGTTACAATGTAAATTGAGTGCCAGGAGAGCCACTGACATGCCATGGCATTAGGGGCAGCTTATTCTAGTCCTTAAAAACTATGTACTTAATATTAGAGAAATTTATTGAGTTTATTCTAGTTAAAAATTATTTTCAAAATTACAATATGATGAAATTTTACTGTTTAAATTTTTATATGATGATATTAGATCTTAGATTGTTACAGGTGTTAAGATTCTTGAATGATAATATGGAATTGAGATTATCTTAAGGAAAATAACATTGAGCATTTTGACATTAACTTATAATATGAGTAGGGGTAACATAATAGTAACATATTATTAAAAATTGAGATTATCGTATAGGAAAGTAACAATGAGCATTTTTCAAAGTAGTTTATAGCATGATCATTTAGTTTTGGGTGAGTAGGTGGTTTTTTAGTTGAGTCTTAAATTGATTATCAGACAAGATTATCTTAATATTTACTGGTAATGAATTCCAGATTCTGGGGCCCTTTATGTGCATAGAATTTTTACATAGGTTGATATGAACACGGGGTATATCAAAAAGTGATCTGTGTCTTGTGTTGTGGTCATGGGTCCTATTAAAGTTGGTGAGGAGAGTTTTGAGCAGAGGGTTTATATTAGAGTGTAAAGTTTTATATATGTAGTAGGCACAAGAGTAAGTATGAATGTTCTTTACGGTGAGTAGTTTGAGACTTTTGAATATTGGTGGAGTATGCTGTCTCGAGGGTAAGTGAAGGCTGTCTCTCATGCCACGAGGGTAAGTGAAGGCTGTCTCTCATGCCTCGAGGTGTAAGTGAAGGCTGTCTCTCATGCCCGAGGGTAAGTGAAGGCTGTCTCTATGCCCGAGGTGTAAGTGAAGGCTGTCTCTCATGCCACGAGGGTAAGTGAAGGCTGTCTCTCATGCCACGAGGGTAAGTGAAGGCTGTCTCTCATGCCACGAGGGTAGTGTTGTACTAGTGTTGGGTAGTGTTGTACTAGTGTTGGGTAGTGTTGTACAAGTGCTGGTAGTGTTGTACTGGTTCTGGTAGTGTTGTACTAGTGTTGGTAGTGTTGTACTAGTGCTGGTAGTGTTGTACTAGTGCTGGTAGTGTTGTACTAGTGTTGGTAGTGTTGTACTAGTGTTGGTAGTGTTGTACTAGTGTTGGTAGTGTTGTACTAGTGTTGGGTAGTGTTGTACTAGTGTGGTAGTGTTGTACTAGTGTTGGGTAGTGTTGTACTAGTGTTGGGTAGTGTTGTACTAGTGTTGGTAGTGTTGTACTAGTGTTGGTAGTGTTGTACTAGTGCTGGTAGTGTTGTACTAGTGTTGGTAGTGTTGTACTAGTGTTGGGTAGTGTTGTACTAGTGTTGGTAGTGTTGTACTAGTGTTGGTAGTGTTGTACTAGTGTTGGTAGTGTTGTACTAGTGTTGGTAGTGTTGTACTAGTGTTGGGTAGTGTTGTACTAGTGCTGGTAGTGTTGTACTAGTGTTGGTAGTGTTGTACTAGTGTTGGGTAGTGTTGTACTAGTGCTGGTAGTGTTGTACTAGTGTTGGTAGTGTTGTACTAGTGTTGGTAGTGTTGTACTAGTGCTGGTAGTGTTGTACTAGTGTTGGTAGTGTTGTACTAGTGTTGGTAGTGTTGTACTAGTGTTGGTAGTGTTGTACTAGTGTTGGTAGTGTTGTACTAGTGTTGGTAGTGTTGTACTAGTGTTGGTAGTGTTGTACTAGTGTTGGTAGTGTTGTACTAGTGTTGGTAGTGTTGTACTAGTGTTGGTAGTGTTGTACTAGTGTGGTAGTGTTGTACTAGTGTTGGGTAGTGTTGTACTAGTGTTGGTAGTGTTGTACTAGTGTTGGTAGTGTTGTACTAGTGTTGGTAGTGTTGTACTAGTGTTGGTAGTGTTGTACTAGTGTTGGTAGTGTTGTACTAGTGCTGGTAGTGTTGTACTAGTGCTTGGTAGTGTTGTACTAGTGCTGGGTAGTGTTGTACTAGTGTTGGGTAGTGTTGTACTAGTGTTGGTAGTGTTGTACTAGTGTTGGTAGTGTTGTACTAGTGTTGGTAGTGTTGTACTAGTGCTGGGTAGTGTTGTACTAGTGTTGATAGTGTTGTACTAGTGTTGGTAGTGTTGTACTAGTGCTGGTAGTGTTGTACTAGTGCTGGTAGTGTTGTACTAGTGTTGGGTAGTGTTGTACTAGTGCTGGTAGTGTTGTACTAGTGTTGGGTAGTGTTGTACTAGTGCTGGTAGTGTTGTACTAGTGTTGGGTAGTGTTGTACTAGTGCTGGGTAGTGTTGTACTTGTGCTGGTAGTGTTGTACTAGTGCTGTTAGTGTTGCACTAGTGTTGGTAGATGGCACTGCTTGGAAGATGGCACCCTGGAAGATAGCACTGCCTGGAAGATGACAGTCTGGAAGATGGCACTCTGCCTGGACGATCACTCTCTGCAAGATTCCACTTTGCCTGTAAGATGACACTCTGCCTGGGCGATCGCACTTTTGAAGATGGCACTCTGGAAGCTGGCACTCTGGAAGATAGTACTCTGCGTGGAAGATGCCACTCTGCCTGGAAGATGCCACACTGCCTGGAAGATGGCACTCTAGAAGCTGGTACTTTGTTTGATAGCACTCTGCGTGGAAGATGCCACTTTGCCTTGAAGATGGCACGCTGTCTTTAAAATGTCACTCTGGAAGATGGTACTCTGAAAGCTGGATCACTGGAAGATGGCACTCTGCCTGGCACTAGAGAGTTTGGTTGGCACGGTAACGTTAGAGATCACTGAGACTTGATTCCTCTATCTTAAGCCTTGTTGATTTGTCCCTTAGTATATCATGCCAAGATATCACCCAGCAAGTGGCAACTGTCTGTCTGTCATACCACGAGGGTAAGCGAAGGCTGTCTGTCAAGCCACGAGTGCAAGTGACAGCTGTTTGTCTTGCCACGAGTGCAAGTGAAGGCTGTCTGCCATGCCACGAGGCTGAAGGCTGTCTCTCATGCCTCGAGTGTAAGTGAAGGCTGTCTCTCATGCCTCGAGTGTAAGTGAAGGCTGTCTCTCATGCCTCGAGGGTAAGTGAAGGCTGTCTCTCATGCCTCGAGTGTAAGTGAAGGCTGTCTCTCATGCCACGAGGGTAAGTGAAGGCTGTCTCTCATGCCTCGAGTGTAAGTGAAGGCTGTCTCTCATGCCTCGAGTGTAAGTGAAGGCTGTCTCTCATGCCACGAGTGTAAGTGAAGGCTGTCTCTCATGCCTCGAGGGTAAGTGAAGGCTGTCTCTCATGCCACGAGGGTAAGTGAAGGCTGTCTCTCATGCCTCGAGTGTAAGTGAAGGCTGTCTCTCATGCCACGAGGGTAAGTGAAGGCTGTCTCTCATGCCACGAGGGTAAGTGAAGGCTGTCTCTCATGCCTCGAGTGTAAGTGAAGGCTGTCTCTCATGCCACGAGGGTAAGTGAAGGCTGTCTCTCATGCCTCGAGTGTAAGTGAAGGCTGTCTCTCATGCCTCGAGTGTAAGTGAAGGCTGTCTCTCATGCCACGAGGGTAAGTGAAGGCTGTCTCTCATGCCACGAGGGTAAGTGAAGGCTGTCTCTCATGCCTCGAGGGTAAGTGAAGGCTGTCTCTCATGCCTCGAGTGTAAGTGAAGGCTGTCTCTCATGCCACGAGGGTAAGTGAAGGCTGTCTCTCATGCCTCGAGTGTAAGTGAAGGCTGTCTCTCATGCCACGAGGGTAAGTGAAGGCTGTCTCTCATGCCACGAGTGTAAGTGAAGGCTGTCTCTCATGCCTCGAGTGTAAGTGAAGGCTGTCTCTCATGCCACGAGTGTAAGTGAAGGCTGTCTCTCATGCCTCGAGTGTAAGTGAAGGCTGTCTCTCATGCCTCGAGTGTAAGTGAAGGCTGTCTCTCATGCCTCGAGTGTAAGTGAAGGCTGTCTCTCATGCCTCGAGTGTAAGTGAAGGCTGTCTCTCATGCCTCGAGTGTAAGTGAAGGCTGTCTCTCATGCCTCGAGGGTAAGTGAAGGCAGTCTCTCATGCCACGAGGGTAAGTGAAGGCTGTCTCTCATGCCTCGAGTGTAAGTGAAGGCTGTCTCTCATGCCTCGAGTGTAAGTGAAGGCTGTCTCTCATGCCTCGAGTGTAAGTGAAGGCTGTCTCTCATGCCTCGAGTGTAAGTGAAGGCTGTCTCTCATGCCACGAGGGTAAGTGAAGGCTGTCTCTCATGCCTCGAGTGTAAGTGAAGGCTGTCTCTCATGCCACGAGGGTAAGTGAAGGCTGTCTCTCATGCCACGAGTGTAAGTGAAGGCTGTCTCTCATGCCTCGAGTGTAAGTGAAGGCTGTCTCTCATGCCTCGAGTGTAAGTGAAGGCTGTCTCTCATGCCACGAGGGTAAGTGAAGGCTGTCTCTCATGCCACGAGGGTAAGTGAAGGCTGTCTCTCATGCCACGAGTGTAAGTGAAGGCTGTCTCTCATGCCTCGAGGGTAAGTGAAGGCTGTCTCTCATGCCACGAGGGTAAGTGAAGGCTGTCTCTCATGCCACGAGGGTAAGTGAAGGCAAGGCTGTCTGTTTTACCCCGTGTGCAAGTTACTGTCCCCCTTGACAGTTCCCCCACCCTCTCCCCCTCCCCATGACACCCTCTCCCCCTCCCCATGACACCCTCTCCCCCTCCCCATGACACCCGGCTCTCAAGCTATGGGTGAAATTCTGTTGGTGATTAAAAACAACATATCATTGACTTAAAGAGAACGGAAGCTGGAGTGTTAAATTTTGAAGGCTTGGGCGCGAGGTTTACTGCCTCCACTGGAAGCCTCTCTCCCTCCGTCCGGAAGCCAGGCTATTTCTGCCAGTGCCTCGCCCATTTTTCACCAGGACCAAACTTAAGTAAACACTAGTAGTTCCTACGAGAAATATTCTGGTTATCGTTGTAATCCTGCCAGTGGCTGGCTGTGGGTGGGTGGCAGCCAGTGACAGCAGTGGGTGGCAGCCAGTGACTGGCAGTGGGTGGCAGCCAGTGACTGGCAGTGGGTGGCAGCCAGTGCCTCTACTAGTCGCACTGAATGTACTTCAGTTAGGAACTGCCTCTCTGCTCGCCTTGCCAGTCTTTCTGAGTTGCCTTCACAGCTGATGAAGTAGTTTCTAGAAGAAGATGCAAGAAATTCATGCTAGGGAGTTGCTACGCTGGCTCAGAACAGCTGGTGGCAGGCTGCTGGATCACAGTACAGCTGGTGCCAGGCTACTGGATCATCGGTGCCACAATACAGCTGGTGCCAGGATGCTGGATCGCCGGTGCCACAGTACAGCTGGTGCCAGGCTACTGGATCATCGGTGCCACAATACAGCTGGTGCCAGGCTGCTGGATCACCGGTGCCACAGTACAGCTGGTGCCAGGCTACTGGATCATCGGTGCCACAGCACAGCTGGTGCCAGGTTGCTGAATCATCGGTGCCACAGTACAGCTGGTGCCAGGCTGCTGGATCCCCGGTGCCACAGTACAGCTGGTGCCAGGCTGCTGGATCACCGGTGCCACAGTACATCTGGTGCCAGGCTGATGGATCCCCGGTGCCACAGTACAGCTGGTGCCAGGCTGCTGGATCAGCGGTGCCACAGTACAGCTGGTGCCAGGCTGCTGGATCACCGGTGCCACAGTACAGCTGGTGCCAGGATGATGGATCACCGGTGCCACAGTACAGCTGGTGCCAGGCTGCTGGATCAGCGGTGCCACAGTACAGCTGGTGTCAGGATGCTGGATCAGCGGTGCCGTTATTATTACTATTGTTGTTGTGTATGGTATAGGAAAGTATTTAAGCCGCACGTTATACAGTGTACGAGAACTGGAAATGGAAAGCCATGGTAGCTCCAATTCCCTTGATCAAGAGCCCTTTAGGAGTGTCATTGCGTCTCCCTGTAAGGTAGTAGCGACTCCAGTCTGTGTGACTCAAACCAACAGCAGCTGATGCTAAGACACAAACAATACACCTACAACAAGCAAAGACCCACACGGGTTTAGTGAAAGTGGAAGGTCTCTAAAGGAGATTTTTCAGATGGGAGCCACCGGCACAGAACCCCTACATTGCCCTGGCTCCCGTGCTCCGTGTTGACACTCGTCACAGTGGCACTTGTAGCAAGGTGGTAGTCGTCCATTCTGGTCAACACAGGTTCAACTTTGCAAATTCCAAAAGAATGTTAAGACAATGAAATCGAAACCTTCAAGAGAAGCCTCGTCACAGCCGGTGGTGGACCGACATTTTTGGGGGCCCTGGAGCTTGAACTGTTATTGGGGCCCCTTCGTAACCCCTTCTCATACAGTAGACCTAAAAATTTTAAACAATGTGGACTAAAGTGGCTCCTGGGGCCCCTCCGGGATTAGGGGCTCTGAAGCTTAATTAAGCTTCATTACTTTCATAGTAGATCCTCCCCTGGCACCTTCATAGTGGATCCTCCCCTGGCACCTTCATAGTGGATCCTCCCCTGGCACCTTCATAGTGGATCCTCCCCTGGCACCTTCATAGTGGATCATCCCCTGGCACCTTCATAGTGGATCCTCCCCTGGCACCTTCATAGTAGATCCTCCCCTGGCACCTTCATAGTGGATCCTCCCCTGGCACCTTCATAGTAGATCCTCCCCTGGCACCTTCATAGTGGATCCTCCCCTGGCACCTTCATAGTAGATCCTCCCCTGGCACCTTAATAGTGGATCCTCCCCTGGCACCTTCATAGTGGATCCTCCCCTGGCACCTTCATAGTGGATCCTCCCCTGGCACCTTCATAGTGATCCTCCCTGGCACCTTCATAGTGGATCCTCCCTGGCACCTTCATTGGAATCCTCCCTGGCACCTTCATAGTGGATCCGCCCCTGGCACCTTCATAGTGGATCCTCCCCTGGCACCTTCATAGTAGATCCTCCCCTGGCACCTTCATTGTAGATCCGCCCCTGGCACCTTCATAGTGGATCCGCCCCTGGCACCTTCACAGTAGATCCTCCCTTGGCACCATCATAGTGGATCCTCCCCTGGCACCTTCATTGTGGATCCGCCCCTGGCACCTTCATAGTGGATCCTCTCCTGGCACCTTCATAGTGGATCCTCTCCTGGCACATTCATAGTGGATCTTGCCCTGGCACCTTCATAGTAGATCCTCCCCTGGCACCTTCATAGTGGATCCTCCCCTGGCACCTTCATAGTTGATCCTCTCCTGGCACCTTCATAGTTGATATTCCCCTGGCACCTTCATAGTGGATCCTCTCCTGGCACCTTCATAGTGGATATTCCCCTGGCACCTTCATAGTGGATCCTCCCCTGGCCCCTTCATAGTGGATCCTCTAATGGCACCTTCATAGTGGATCCTCCCCTGGCACCTTCATAGTGGATCCTCTCCTGGCACCTTCATAGTGGATCCTTCCCTGGCACCTTCATAGTGGATCCTCCCCTGGCACCTTCATAGTAGATCCTTCCCTGGCACCTTCATAGTGGATCCTCCCCTGGCACCTTCATAGTGGATCCTCTCCTGGCACCTTCATAGTGGATATTCCCCTGGCACCTTCATAGTGGATCCTCCCCTGGCACCTTCATAGTGGATCCTCCCCTATCACCTGCATAGTGGATCCTCCACTGGCACCTTCATAGTAGATCCTCCCCTGGCACCTTCATAGGGGATCCTCCCCTGGCACCTTCATTGTGGATTTTCCCCTGGCACCTTCATAGTGAATCCGCCCCTGGCACCTTCATAGTGGATCCTCCCCTGGCACCTTCATAGTAGATCCTCCCCTGGCACCTTCATTGTAGATCCGCCCCTGGCACCTTCATAGTGGATCCGCCCCTGGCACCTTCACAGTAGATCCTCCCTTGGCACCTTCATTGTGGATCCTCCCCTGGCACCTTCATTGTGGATCCGCCCCTGGCACCTTCATAGTGGATCCGCCCCTGGCACCTTCATTGTAGATCCGCCCCTGGCACTGATGCCAGCCTAGAGAGATCCCTCGCTTCCTCTACTCTAAAGTTGGATATTCTTGCTTACTGACCAGACCAAGGGACTTGTGTCCCTGGAGGGACGATGGTGGGGGGGGTGAAGCCGTGCATCTACCCTGACGTCTAGTCTTCATCTAGTGTTAATCAGCCCTTAAGGGAGGTTCCTTGATGCTGGTGAGGGATTCTTGATACTGGTGAGGGGATCTTGATGCTGGTGAGGGGCTCTTGATGCTGGTTGGTGAGGGGATCTTGATGCTGGTGAGGGGATCTTGATGCTGGTGAGGGGATCTTGATGCTGGTGAGGGGATCTTGATGCTGGTGAGGGGACCTTGATGCTAGTGAGGGGATCTTGATGCTGGTGAGGGACTCCAATTTCTTGAATTAAACCTTAATTCATTCCAACCAACCCCCTTCCTCCTTCACAAACACATAGGCGCTGTATAATCCCTACGGGTTTAGCGCTCCTATGCTATAAATAATAGTGTGCTGCAAAACGAAACGTTGCCACAATAAAATGTCACATTAGTGGCATCTGTGTCAATTATCCTAAAATTTGGTGGGTAATTCTGCCATTATTACCATATTGATGTAGACGAGTTCCACAAGTTTGGAGACTTGGTCTGTTGATGCCACTTTGATCCAGAGGGACTTTAATATGTATGTTGTGAGCTGTGAGATGATGTGACATGTTGTGAGATGCTGTGAGATGTTGTGAGATGTTGTGAGATGTTGTGAGATGTTGTGAGATGTTGTGAGATGTTGTGAGATGTTGTGAAATGTTGTGAGATGCTGTGAGATGCTGTGAGATGTTGTGAGATGCTGTGAGATGCTGTGAGATGTTGTAAGATGCTGTGAGATGCTGTGAGATGTTGTGAGATGCTGTGAGATGCTGTGAGATGTTGTAAGATGCTGTGAGATGTTGTGAGATGTTGTGAGATGATAGAAGGAGAAATGTTCCTCCAGAGTGTGGATATTGAGTGACACAGAAGATGATGGAGAAAGATTCACAGAAAGAGAGACCAATATAAAGCAAAGAGACAGGCAGAGAGACACCGAGAGACAGGCAGAGAAACACAGAGAGACAGGCAGAGAGACACCGAGAGACAGGCAGAGAGACACAGAGAGACAGGCAGAGAGACACAGAGAGACAGGCAGAGACACAGAGAGACAGGCAGAGAGACACAGAGAGACAGGCAGAGAGACACAGAGAGACAGGCAGAGAGACACAGAGAGACAGGCAGAAAGACACAGAGAGACAGGCAGAGAGACACAGAGAGACAGGGAAGCAGTAACAAACGATATAAATAATTAGAGAAAGAGACAAACAAAAAGAGAGAGAGAGAGAGAGAGAGAGAGGGGGGGGACGGGTAAATGAAAGAGTTAATGAAATAATTGCATTATGTTGCCGTTACTTAGATGAAACAAGTAGTATCTGATTGTTCCCTTGAGAGCTCCTTAGTGCTCACACCAGGCTGTTTCCTCTCACACGCTCTTCCTTCCTCTCGTTCTTTCTCTCCCTCTCCTCTCTCTACTCTTCTTTCTTCCTCTCTTCTCGTCTTATTTTTACCTGTCTTCCTTTTACTCTCCTCTCGCCTCCGAGACTAAGTTCCTGTTGTGAATCTCTGAACGTTTGTAGTTCTGTAGCTGCTGACTGTTGCTGCTGTTTCTGACTGTTGCTGACTGTTGCTGCTGTTGCTGACTGTTGCTGACTGTTGCTGCTGTTGCTGACTGTTGCTGACTGTTGCTGCTGTTGCTGACTGTTGCTGCTGTTGCTGACTGTTGCTGCTGCATCATCTGACAGATCTGACTCAAGTTACATATAAGAACGAAGGAACGCTGCAGCAGGCCTACTGGCCCATGCTAGGCAAGTTCATCTCACACCCACCCACACCGACTCGTGTACCCGACAAAGAACTATCACGGCACACATAAGTACGATAAGGCACCTAAATTACTGGGAACGGTTGAAGTCCCTTGATTTGTATTCCCTGGAACGCAGGCGAGAGAGATACATGATAATATACACTTGGAAAATCATAGAGGGATTAGTACCAAACATTCCCCCAATGAAAAGCAGGAGCACCACGAGTACACTGAGAGACAACAGAATAAGTGTGAGGGGCCCAAGACTGTTCAACTGTCTCCCAGCATACATATGGGGGATTACCAACAGACCTCTGACTGTCTTCAAGAAGGCACTGGACAGGCACCTTAAGTCAGTATCTGACTAGACGGACTGTGGTTCGTACGTCAGTTTGCGTGCGGCCAGCAGTAACAGCCTGGTTGATCAGACCCTGATCCACCACGAAGCTTGGTCTCAGACCGAGCCGCGGGGGCGTTGACCCCCGAAACCCTCTCCAGGTATATTTAAAGATAAAAGGAAACATGTGTAACTAATGGAACATTTTATTGTGGCAACGTTTCGCTCTCCAGGAGCTTTGTCAAGCCGTTACAAACAATACATGGACACAGAGGGTATATATAGGTGTTAGAGTGAGGTGCCAGGCACTTCACTAATACATAACACCTATATATACCCTCAGTGTCCATGTATTGTTTGTAACGGCTTGACAAAGCTACTGGAGAGCGAAACGTTGCCACAATAAAATGTCGCATTAGTTGCACTTGTGTCCGTTTACCTAGCATATTGTCGGTAATTGTATCGACATTAATATAATAAAAGCTGCAACAACTTTTATTATTAATATAATAAAAGTTGTTGCTTGAGTGCCGCTGCTCGAAACGTTGTTCCACACATCTACATGTGACGTCCTGAACCATCGTTAAGTTATGCTGGCCACATATATACCGCCGATGATATTCAGTTGACATCCGTCTCTTGTGATATGCTCGGTATTGTGCTTACCCCAAGGTCCTTGTTTCAACATTCCTGGTTGTCCTAGCGTTGCTCTTGCTTGGGCTGAGCTGTGTATTATTGTGAAGACTTGTATCGTTTCCATTTCTGCAGTTTTTATTCGTGTAAATTTTTCCACTGTGTGAGCCTTGTGGGTTTAGCGTTTAGTTTTTATTGTAATTATAACATAAATTTTACATCAGCCATGAACAGCAAAACGTATTTCTTCTGACCTGTCGGTTACATTTACGATGAAGAGTAATGGAACCAGCACTGACCATTGTGGGACCCCACTTGTCACCTTTTCCAATCCTGATGGCTCCTCCCTCACCGTCAGGGTGAGGGAGGTCAGTCCCTCAGACTGGAGAAGAGTTGAGGGTCTGTCTCCTCCCACTGTGTTGTGATCTGTAGCATCTGTGTTATACCTTCCTGCTTTTTTCTATGGGTGCGTTACCAGTCTCCTTGTGATTTCTTCTTTTGCCTCAGATGATATATACTTGAAGGATGCCAGTCAGTAGTCACAGGAGGCGGGGGCCACTAGTACAAACAACAGAGTATAAACGCTGAGCACTGCAGCAAGCCTACTGGCCCATACCAAGCAGGTCCCTTGCAAATCCTTCCCTTCTGGTGTTGAAAAAGAAACCGTATATAGTTCACGACATTTATTAAAGGAAACGTTTCGGCAGGAGTGCCTTCTTCAGTGCCTCCTCACTCGTAACCAGTGGTTAAGCAGCAAAGTTTTGGAAAACGTCCTCTGTATCATGATGCAGTTGTGAAGCTGTATAAGACAAGAATAATGATGAAAATATTATAAGGTACTGACAAGGAGATGAGTAAGGTGGGGGATTG
>WNWK01000866.1:290000-305000 GCA_009830355.1 Cherax destructor | reverse complement strand
GGACAGAGACATAACGTCTCATTTAGACAGGCAAGCGGACATCTAATTAATAAACTATAAACAGTGACTGACACTGACAGATGTACACAAGTGGTGGCGTCACAGCTTCAAGAATAGGTGCAACTGGGTCAGCTAAGTTTGGAGGGAGTGAACCCAGTAGCGGCTAGTTAAGAGAGGCACGGCTAGGAGCTGAGACCTGACCCCCTTCAGCCACAAATAGGTAAGCACACACACAGTGACATAGACAAATTAACACACACACTGACATGTACACATCAGCATTGACACGCACACATATATCCACGTATTGCAGGCATTGAAGGATTGACTAAAATAGACATACACAACAGACAGACATACACAACAGACAGACAGACATGCACAACAGACAGACATACACAACAGACAGACATACACAACAGACAGACATACACAACAGCCATCAAGGCGTATATAAGCAACAAACAAAAACGGACACACAGAGACGCTAGACTCCGCGATATTATCAAAGTTACATAGAGTGTTAGTACTCAACAAGACCCGTGTTAGTACTCAACAAGACCCGTGTTAGTACTCAACAAGACCCGTGTTAGTACTCAACAAGACCCGTGTTAGTACTCAACAAGACCCGTGTTAGTACTCAACAAGACCCGTGTTAGTACTCAACAAGACCCGTGTTAGTACTCAACAAGACCCGTGTTAGTACTCAACAAGACCCGTGTTAGTACTCAACAAGACCCGTGTTAGTACTCAACAAGACCGTGTTAGTACTCAACAAGACCCGTGTTAGTACTCAACAAGACCCGTGTTAGTACTCAACAAGACCCGTGTTAGTACTCAACAAGACCCGTGTTAGTACTCAACAAGACCCGTGTTAGTACTCAACAAGACCCGTGTTAGTACTCAACAAGACCCGTGTTAGTACTCAACAAGACCCGTGTTAGTACTCAACAAGACCCGTGTTAGTACTCAACAAGACCCGTGTTAGTACTCAACAAGACCCGTGTTAGTACTCAACAAGACCCGTGTTAGTACTCAACAAGACCCGTGTTAGTACTCAACAAGACCCGTGTTAGTACTCAGCAAGACCCGTGTTAGTACTCAACAAGACCCGTGTTAGTACTCAGCAAGACCCGTGTTAGTACTCATCAAGACCCGTGTTAGTACTCAACAAGACCCGTGTTAGTACTCAACAAGACCCGTGTTAGTACTCAACAAGACCCGTGTTAGTACTCAACAAGACCCGTGTTAGTACTCACACTGTTCTCTCAAGCCTCGTTAGTAGCAGCTGATGCTGGGAAATATTTACTTGATTATTTTAATATTAATAAATACTTGTAGCTGTAGTCATTATTATTATTATTATTATTATTATTATTATTATTATTATTATTATTATTATTATTATTATTATTATTATTATTATTATTATTATTATTATGATTATTATTATTTTGATTATTATTAATATTATTATTATTATTATTATTATTATTATTATTATTATTATTACATAAATGTTTGTGAAATGTTTAGGCACAATAATTGCCGATACAAAATGGAAGTTTTCTCAGAAGGTCAAAAAAACAAAGGTATACATTACCTTCTGCTTCATTATTGTCGATTTTTATTTTATTTTCTTTATTCCAGAGTGCGGTGGCGACCCTGACGTGTGGGAGCAGAAACGTGCGCTGACCAGACTGAGGTGCTAACACCCAGGTGTTGCCGGGGGGAGAAAAGTGCAGGGGAGAAACGGTGTTACAAGTACCAGCAGTCACTACAGCATCTCTGACTGGCCAGTGTGAACACTCAGGAGCAGAGTCGCCGCTCTGATAGGCTGCGGTTTTTCAGAGTCCGTGATATATTCAAGGCCTATTTTTTTTTTTTTAATATATATATAAAACACTGAAATCCTTCCCGGCTGGAAGACTGATGACGCTGTAGTGGTGACTGTCAGCAGGCACCTCAAGTCTTACAGCGAGTTAGTGAAGAGAGAGACTATCATGAGTGTCACTGCCGCCAGTACCGCCAGTCTGGTGCACCTGCTGGAGGAGAGTGTCAGAGAGTCCCATGGGACCCTGACCACCACCATTGCACCACTGGGGGACCACTCCCACACTTCCTATGCTCAGCCATACCGTAACTTTGCTGATCCAGGTAAGTGCTCTCTCGCTCGTTCAGGTTTTATCTGTAAAATGTGTAAATGTGGTTTATGTTTGCGAGTTTTATGTTCCTCGCTCAGACACAACCTTCTTTGTTGACGTTTTTATCTTGACGTTTTAAGCAATTTTCTTTTATTGTGTGTGTGTGTGTGTGTGTGTGTGTGTGTGTGTGTGTGTGTGTTTGTGGTACATTTTTATGTGCACGTACACATTCGGATATATTGTTTATATATATATACCTATTAGATATATATTATATATATATATATATATATATATATATATATATATATATATATATATATATATATATATATATATATATATATATATACAGTGACCTAGTAGCGACCAGTGAAGAAGCGGGGCCAGGAGCTATGAATCGACCCCCGCAACGACAACTAGGTGAGTACAGCAACGTGAGTACACACACGCTCACACACACATGATAGCGACATATAAAATACTGCGAGGAATAGATAAAGTGGAGAGAGACAGGATGTTCCAGAGAGGGGACACAGAAACAAGGGGTCACAATTGAAAGTTGAAGACTCCTATGAGTCAAAGGGATGTTAGGAAGTATTTCTTCAGTCATAGAGTTGTCAGGAAGTGGAATAGCCTAGAAAGTGACGTAGTGGAGGCAGGAACCATACATAGTTTTAAGACGAGGTTTGATAAAGCTCATGGAGCAGGGAGAGAGAGGACCTAGTAGCAATCAGTGAAGAGGCGGGGCCAGGAGCTATGAATCGACCCCTTCAATCACAAATAGGTGAGTACAAATAGGTGAGTACACACACACACCAGAACAAATGTGAAAAAAATGTTGTCAACATATTTAGATAGGTAACATTTACCACCTGAATGTTTTCAACATTCATGATGGCTGCTGTGAGGAGAGACTTAGAGAACGTTTCGCCCACTTCAAGCAACTCGGTCTTCGTCCCTGGGCCCACTCCCACTCGCTCCTTCCCCTCTTTCTTCCCACCCCTTTCCTTCCTTCCAACCCCTTCCCCTCCTTCCAACCCCTTCACCTCCTTCCAACCCCTTTCCCTCCTTCTTCCACCCCTTCCCCTCCTTCTTCCACCCCTTCCCCTCCTTCTTCCACCCATTCCCCTCCTTCTTCCACCCCTTCCCCTCCTTCCATCCCCTTCCCTTCTTCTTCCACCCCTTCCTCTCCTTCCATCCCCTTTCCCTCCTTCTTCCACCCCTTCCCCTCCTTCATCCATCCCTTCCCCTTTTCATCCACCCCTTCCCCTCCTTCCAACCCCTTCTCCTCCTTTATCTACCCCTTCCCCTCCTTCCAACCCCTTCCTTCCCTCCTTCTTCCACCCCTTCCCCTCCTTCTAACTCCTTTCCCTCCTTCCAACCCCTTCCTCCCCTCCTTCATCCACCCCTTCCCTCCTTCCAACCCCTTCCTCCCCTCCTTCATCCACCCCTTCCCCTCCTTCCAACCCCTTCCTCCCCTCCTTCATCCACCCCTTCCCCTCCTTCATCCACCCTTCCCTCCTTCATCCACCCCTTCCCTCCTTCATCCACCCTTCCCCTCCTTCCAACCTCTTCCTTCCCTCCTTCCCACTTCAGAAGTTATCGTCCTCTTCAAAAGTTTAACGTAATCTTCAAAAAGGTTTCGCCCAACACTTCAAAATATTTTCTCCCTCTTCTAACGTTTTTAGTCCTCTTCAAGTTGTTGTTATCTACTTCCACCTTCAGCACCCACCTGCACCACCCTCCTGCAGCACCCACCTGCACCACCCACCTGCACCACCCACCTGCACCACCCACCTGCACCACCCACCTGCACCACCCACCTGCACTACCCCTCACCATGGTGGTGGTATCATTAGTCTTCAACCACCATCATCATCATATACATCATTCCTAACCTTGACCTCCATACCTCCTATGATCTAGTTACTATCTCTCTCTCTCTCTCTCTCTCTCTCTCTCTCTCTCTCTCTCTCTCTCTCTCTCTCTCTCTCGAGGATCGTAGAAGACGTGTCGTCGTTTCGAGCGTCAATAAAGCGACGCCTGGCCGCACTTGCCCGAGCTCAGCGCCATCTGTTGATTGTGCGCTGCGGCTGCAGTTGGCTGCGCCGCGGCACAGTCGTCAGCATCGTCAGTTTATGGATGGTTTAATGGGTGTCAGGTGCCAGCAGCCACCCATCACCGCCAGAAACCATCACCTTAATGGTACTCCAGAGCGAACCTGGCAAGTTAAGGGGATCTTATCGCACCATATCCTCAATTTAATGGCTCCTTTCTAATGGAGTGTTTGTATTTTTCCCCATTTTTGGGATACGACCCTAATTGGTGCATTAATTGGGTTGATTAAATTTATTTTGCCTTCCTCGAGATTTTTTTGTTGTTGTTGTTACTTGAGAATGACTCGTTCGTTAGGCTTCAAATTTTCAACACTGAGATGTCTTAGTTAAAGTGGTAGACAATATTTTTTGTCTTCAATAAGTGAAGAGTGTGTGTGCTCTCGCTGGCTTTAATTTAGGACACATTTGCAATAGTGGGGAGTCTTTATTGTTGAGACGTTTTGCCTTCACAGTCGACTTCTTCAGTCAAATACAGAGACAACAAGTGTAGATGATGGAATCAGTCCATCAACCTTGGAGAAACAGTATTTGAGGTGATCAGTCCCTCAGCCTGGAGAAGAGTTCAACTCTCTGTCTCTGTCTCTCTGTTTCTCTCTCTCTGTCTATGTCTCTGTCTGTCTCTGTCTGTCTGTCTCTCTCTCTCTCTCTCTCTCTCTCTCTCTCTCTCTCTCTCACATACTCTCTGTATCACTCTGGTGTCACAGGTTAACGACCTCGTGACCCTGGCCTGACCTTCCAGCCCTCATCCCTGTCTCTCTCTCCCCTCCTCACCCCTCTCTTCTTTTATCGTCTCCTCTTATCCTCTCATTATCCTCTCCCCTCATCCTCTCCCCTTATCCTCTCCCTTTATCATCTCCTCTCATCTTCCCTCATCCTCTCCCCTTATCCTCTCCCTTTATCATCTCCTCTCATCTCCCCTCATCCTCTCCCCTCTTCTTCCCTCATCCTCTCCACTCATCTCCCTTCATCCTCTCACCTTATCCTCTCCCTACATCCTCTCCCCTCACCTCCCTACATCCTCTCCCCTCACCTCCCCACATCTTCTCCCCTCATCTTCATCCTTCATCTTCTCCCCTCATCTTCTCCCCTCATCTTCTCCCCTCATCTTCTCCCCTCCTCCTCTCCCCTCATCTTCTCCCCTCATCCTCTCCCCTCATCTTTCACTCAACATAAACGAGGCTTCAAAGTTCAAATTCCGGTTAACCGGTTTTCGCTTGATGAAACTTCCGGTTATCTGGACCACGTTAACGAAAATCCGGTTTAAGTGACCACCGGTGGGAAGGAACTACATACACCAGATTAAACGGGATCGACGCCAGCAAAAAAATTCGGGTTAAGCGTGTACACGGTCATGAAAATTCGGGTTAAGCGTGTACACGGTCATGAAAATTCGGGTTAAACGTGTACACGGTCATGAAAATTCGGGTTAAACGTGTACACGGTCATGAAAATTCGGGTTAAACGTGTACACGGTCATGAAAATTCGGGTTAAGCGTGTACACGGTCATGAAAATTCGGGTTAATCGTGTACACGGTCATGAAAATTCGGGTTAAACGTGTACACGGTCATGAAAATTCGGGTTAAACGTGTACACGGTCATGAAGAATTTAGGCTGTTCCGAGGGGGACCTACCCAGTACTAGAAGGGTGTACCTAACAAAGTGGGCACTGAGTGGATATACATGGGAGCCTGGATATACATGGGAGCCTGAATATACATGGGAGCCTGAATATACATGGGAGCCTGAATATACATGGGAGCCTGAATATACATGGGAGCCTGGATATACATGGGAGCCTGGTTGAAGCTAGCATGCAGGGAGCTTAGCTAGGCGTAGAGAATCTGTGGGCTTCAGGAATACATTAGTCTTACAGGAACCCTGGCACCCTGCACGTTGGCTGGGTATAAGTACGGAGGCAGAGCATCTTAGTTCCAGACGCAAGCTCCGGGTGATGAGAAATGGCTTTGTTGGGATAATGTGAAATGTTAGAGGATGAGTTAGTTGGGGCTACTTAGAATGCTCAGAATTACTGTCCACTTCTATGATGAAACCAGGAATAGCTGATGAGAGTCAGTTTAACCTTGGTCAACCAGACCATCAACTTGGTTGAACATATTTACACGTGTTCGAGACCAGGAAAGACCTACAGAATCTTAGTCTATTTGGGTCCATTTGGTAACAAGGACAACAGTGAGGTCCATTAGGCAACAGAGACAGCAATAAAAGGTCAAGGCTGCTGTACACTGGTACCAGCTGCAGTAACAGTAGGAGCTAGAAATTCCCGAAGAGCAGCAACAGTAGTTCAGCCCATATCAGCTGCCTGCTGATAGTTCATCAGCGCTCAGTGGTGACCAGAGGCTATCAGGTATTGCTTGCTGGCCAAGGGAAATTCGCTTCGTGAATAATGCCACCCGCAGGACATGAGGCATGAACGAGGTGTGAATGTTGGTGCCTGTAGTGTTGGTCAACAACAGTGCCACGGCTCTGAGTCTCCACAGTGCTGTGGATCTTGTCTTCTGCAGTGCTGTGGCTCTTGTCTTTTGCAGTTCTGTGGCTCTTGCCTATTACAGTGCTGTGGTTCTTGTTCTCTGAAGTGCTGTGGTTCTTGTTCTCTGCAGCGCTGTGGTTCTTGTCCTCTGCAGTGTTGTGGTTCTTGTCCTCTGAAGTGCTGTGGTTCTTGTTCTCTGCAGCGCTGTGGTTCTTGTCCTCTGCAGTGCTGTGGTTCTTGTCCTCTGCAGTGCTGTGGTTCTTGTTCTCTGAAGTGCTGGTCTTGTTCTGCAGCGCTGTGGTTCTTGTCCTCTGCAGTGCTGTGGTTTTTGTCCTCTGAAGTGCTGTGGTTCTTGTCTCTGAGTGCTGTGGTTCTTGTCCTCTGCACGCTGTGGTTGTCCTTGCAGTGCTGTGTTCTTGTCCTCTGCAGTGCTGTGGTTCTTGGCCTCTGCAGTGCTGTGGTTCTTGTCCTCTGCAGTGCTGTGGTTCTTGTCCTCTGCAGTGCTGTGGTTCTTGTCCTCTGCAGTGCTGTGGTTCTTGTCCTCTGCAGTGTTGTGGTTTTTGTCCTCTGAAGTGCTGTGGTTCTTGTTCTCTGAAGTTCTGTGGTTCTTGTCTCTGCAGCGCTGTGGTTTGTCTCTGCAGTGCTGTGGTTCTTGTCCTCTGCAGTGCTGTGGTTCTTGTCCTCTGCAGTGCTGTGGTTCTTGTCCTCTGCAGTGCTGTGGTTCTTGTCCTCTGCAGTGCTGTGGTTCTTGTCCTCTGCAATGCTGTGGTTCTTGTCCTCTGCAGTGCTGTGGTTCTTGTCCTCTGCAGTGCTGTGGTTCTTGTCCTCTGCAGTGCTGTGGTTCTTGTCCTCTGCAGTGCTGTGGTTCTTGTCCTCTGCAGTGCTGTGGTTCTTGTGCTCTGCAGCGCTGTGGTTTTGTCCTCTGCAGTGCTGTGGTTCTTGTCCTCTGCAGTGCTGGGTTCTTGTCCTCTGCAGTGCTGTGGTTCTGTTCTCTGCAGTGTGTGGTTCTTGTCCTCTGCAGTGCTGTGGTTCTTGTCCTCTGCAGTGATGTGGTTCTTGTCCTCTGCAGTGCTGTGGTTCTTGTCCTCTGCAGTGATGTGGTTCTTGTCCTCTGCAGCGCTGTGGTTCTTGTTCTCTGCAGTGCTGTGGTTCTTGTCCTCTGCAGTGCTGTGGTTCTTGTCCTCTGCAGTGCTGTGGTTCTTGTCCTCTGCAGTGCTGTGGTTCTTGTTCTCTGCAGTGCTGTGGTTCTTGTCCTCTGCAGTGCTGTGATTCTTGTTCTCTGCAGTGCTGTGGTTCTTGTCCTCTGCAGTGCTGTGGTTCTTGTCCTCTGCAGTGCTGTGGTTCTTGTCCTCTGCAGTGCTGTGGTTCTTGTTCTCTGCAGTGCTGTGGTTCTTGTCCTCTGCAGTGCTGTGGTTCTTGTCCTCTGCAGTGCTGTGGTTCTTGTCCTCTGCAGTGCTGTGGTTCTTGTCCTCTGCAGTGCTGTGGTTCTTGTCCTCTGCAGTGCTGTGGTTCTTGTCCTCTGCAGTGCTGTGGTTCTTGTCCTCTGCAGTGCTGTGGTTCTTGTCCTCTGCAGTGCTGTGGTTCTTGTCCTCTGCAGTGCTGTGGTTCTTGTCCTCTGCAGTGCTGTGGTTCTTGTCCTCTGCAGTGCTGTGGTTCTTGTCCTCTGCAGTGCCGTGGTTCTTGTCCTCTGCAGTGCTGTGGTTCTTGTCCTCTGCAGTGCTGTGGTTCTTGTTCTCTGCAGTGCTGTGGTTCTTGTCCTCTGCAGTGCCGTGGTTCTTCCTCTGCAGTCGTGGTTCTGTCCTCTGCAGTGCTGTGGTTCTTGTCCTCTGCAGTGCTGTGGTTCTTGTCCTCTGCAGTGCTGTGGTTCTTGTCCTCTGCAGTGCTGTGGTTCTTGTCCTCTGCAGTGCTGTGGTTCTTGTCCTCTGCAGTGCTGTGGTTCTTGTCCTCTGCAGTGCTGTGGTTCTTGTCCTCTGCAGTTCTGTGGTTCTTGTCCTCTGCAGTGCTGTGGTTCTTGTCCTCTGCAGTGCCGTGGTTCTTGTCCTCTGCAGTGCCGCGGTTCTCAGCTTCAAGAATAACGGAACTAACCTGGATACATATTTTGATATTTTTGACAACCAGTCAGCTGCTTTGAAGTGGCCCGGGCAATACTGGCCAGCTGTGTTGTATTACCAGCTGTGTTGTATTACCAGCTGTGTTGTATTACCAGCTGTGTTGTATTACCAGCTGTGTTGTATTACCAGCTGTGTTGTATTACCAGCTGTGTTGTATTACCAGCTGTGTTGTATTACCAGCTGTGTTGTATTGCCAGCTGTCTTGTGCTACCAGCTGTGTTGTATTGCCAGTTGTGTTGCATTGCCAGCTGTGTTACCAGCTGAGCGGAAAGTCAGGAGAGTCCGTCCTCACTGTCCTCTCAAGGCTACCAGGTCTTCCACTTCAAAGTGTGTGCGTTGGTACCAGCTAATTACTAACAGGATATGCACACAGATATGTGTGTATATATGCGGTGACACTTTATTCCCAAATTTAAGCATTAAAATATTTTCAACAAAGTGTAAACAGAAATTCCGTGACCTTCGTTAAAAGAGCGGCGAGACTTACTATGATTTGCCCATGAATGAAAAAAACCCACTGCAGTGTAGGACAGTGTAGGAGAGCACACCACGGACACACAGTGTAGGAGAGCACACCACGGACACACAGTGTAGGAGAGCACACCACGGACACACAGTGTAGGAGAGCACACCACGGACACACAGTGTAGGAGAGCACACCACGGACGCACAGTGTAGGAGAGCACACCACGGACGCACAGTGTAGGAGAGCACACCACGGACGCACAGTGTAGGAGAGCACACCACGGACGCACAGTGTAGGAGAGCACACCACGGACGCACAGTGTAGGAGAGCATACCACGGACGCACAGTGTAGGAGAGCACACCACGGACGCACAGTGTAGGAGAGCATACCACGGACGCACAGTGTAGGAGAGCATACCACGGACGCACAGTGTAGGAGAGCACACCACGGACACAGTGTAGGAGAGCACACCACGGACGCACAGTGTAGGAGAGCACACCACGGACACACAGTGTAGGAGAGCACACCACGGACACACAGTGTAGGAGAGCACACCACGGACGCACAGTGTAGGAGAGCACACCACGGACGCAGCCTACACACATTGGTGACGTAGTTGTGGTGGTTGATAGAAAACCTCGATGTCAGTATGACTGAGGATCTTCATGCATTACTTCAAGACACGAAAAACTGTTCTTCAGTCGAGGTGGTGATCCAGATGACTGATAACCACGACGTGGCGGTCGCTTGTGCAACCCTGGCAACCACAAACATAACCCAGCTGGGCAAACAATGTTCAGATGCCACATGCATCTGAGTGGCCGAGGTGTCTGCTACCACAAAACCAAAATTCAGGATAGACCTCAAACCCTCAAAGTCCCCAGCATTAAGCACATAAACAATACGAACATCCTTTGTCTTTGAAAATACTGAAGGTCTCAAACCAAGTTTCGAAATACAGTTCGTCAGAGCTCTTCTCAAGAAGTCAAATGCAATGTCTGTAGCTTTTACAGGAAGTCACGTAAAAGATAGACTGTACCCAGGAAACCATATTTAGATGCGACCGGAACAACAGATAAAAATGATAGGGGGTCGGGAGAAGGAAGGCGCTGGTCTGTATATAAGAGTCGCTAATTTACACTCAGCTTCTTAATACCAAGAGTGAAGTTTTCAGTCAAGCTTCTCAGTTACTGGCATCACCGAACTGTATTCCTTGGTTTAGAGGCGAGAAAGATACAATCTACACCTGAAAATTCTGGAGGAAATGATCCCAGTCCTGCACTCTGAAATCACTCCAAGCAAGAGGCTTGGCAGACGATGCAAAATACCTCTTATGAAAAGTAAGGGCGCGATGGGTACACTTCAGGGGAACCCGATAAGTGTAAGGGGACCTAGACTTTTCATCACCTTATATGTATAAGAGGGAGGGAACTTGATAAGTTCCTCAAGTCAGTTTCTGACCAGTCAGGTTGAGGTGCAAGCAATGGTCTGCGTGTGGCGGCTACCAACAGTTTGGTATATCAGGGCTGGGACTAGGCCGAGGGGGCGGTGACCTCCGGAAGCCACTACAGGTAATCAGCAGGTACATTCTCCCTCAGTGTTTGAGGCAGAAAATCAACCAGGGCGCTCATCCACAGCCACTAGCACGCGTCAGTTCAGCCCGAGAGCCATGCATGCCAGATCAACCTCCTCAGGACCCACGCAAACCCTCCTCTCCCATTCGTAATAAATGGTATTGACAACCTGGCTATATACCACCGACCCGTGAAAGTGTGTAGGTAACCTGGCCAGTATGAGAGTACTGCTGGTGTGACAGTCTTGTATAGTACTGCTGGTGTGACAGTCTTGTACAGTACTGCTGGTGTGACAGTCTTGTACAGTACTGCTGGTGTGACAGTCTTGTACAGTACTGCTGGTGTGACAGTCTTGTATAGTACTGCTGGTGTGACAGTCTTGTACAGTACTGCTGGTGTGACAGTCTTGTACAGTACTGCTGGTGTGACAGTCTTGTACAGTACTGCTGGTGTGACAGTCTTGTAAGTACTGCTGGTGTGACAGTCTTGTATAGTACTGCTGGTGTGACAGTCTTGTACAGTACTGCTGGTGTGACAGTCTTGTATAGTACTGCTGGTGTGACAGTTCTTGTGCACTAGTACTGCTGGTGTGACAGTCTTGTACAGTACTGCTGGTGGTTGAAGTTTCTTGTGACATGTACACTGCTGGTGTGACAGTCTTGTATAGTACTGCTGGTGTGACAGTCTTGTAAGTACTGCTGGTGTGACAGTCTTGTAAGTACTGCTGGTGTGACAGTCTTGAACAGTACTGCTGGTGTGACAGTCTTGTACAGTACTGCTGGTGTGACAGTCTTGTATAGTACTGCTGGTGTGACAGTCTTGTACAGTACTGCTGGTGTGACAGTCTTGTATAGTACTGCTGGTGTGACAGTCTTGTACAGTACTGCTGGTGTGACAGTCTTGTATAGTACTGCTGGTGTGACAGTCTTGTATAGTACTGCTGGTGTGACAGTCTTGTATAGTACTGCTGGTGTGACAGTCTTGTATAGTACTGCTGGTGTGACAGTCTTGTACAGTACTGCTGGTGTGACAGTCTTGTACAGTACTGCTGGTGTGACAGTCTTGTACAGTACTGCTGGTGTGACAGTCTTGTACAGTACTGGTATCTAAAGGTACCTGCTTCAGGTACTGTGGAACGTGTTGTACCATGGTGCGTGTCCAGCTTAACATAGTGAGGTCAACATTTGGAGACATTAACCAGACTTGTATCTCGCGACGCTCTGGCCAGACTCTTAGTTTTTTAAGATTAAAACAAATTATCCAGTTACCAAACATTCACACGCGCCAACAATAATACTCTTATTATGCTTAGTTTGTTGTGCAGCTCTGGGGAAAAGCTTTTAGTGGAGAGAGAGAGAGTCACTGACTCACTAACCAGAGGTGACTGTATGGTGTACGCTACCACCCACTCAGTTACTTGCCACCCCCAGCGATGTTTAACCTGAGGCTAGAGTGCCATCCTTGCACTCTCTTAACCTGAGGGATAGAGTGCCACCCTAGCACTCTACACCTTGCTGGTCGCTCGTATGATGTTTCCCACTTTTAAGTTTCACTTATGTATTGTGGGTACTAGTGGTGGCACTGTTGACCACCAGCAGTGGTGGTACTGCTGCCCACCAGCAGTGGGGGTACTGTTGACCACCAGCACTGGTGGTACTGCTGACCACCAGCAGTGCTGGCACTGCTGACCACCAGCAGTGGTGGCACTGCTGACCACCAGCAGTGGTGGTACTCCTACCCACCAGCGGCACCAGAGGGTAGCCGGTAACATGACTCTGCACTCCACGTTAGCAACATTGACTCACATATAAGGTGACTTTACTGCTCACTCTCTCGCTCTCCCATTGTGCCAGTCTTAACATTATTTCTGGCCAGCCCCTCAGGGAGTGGTGGTGGGGGAGAGGGGGCGGGTCGGTCCCCCGAGTGGTAATATCCTGACTGTAATTACCCTGCTGTGCTTCCAGGGGTTGAGTTGCGGCTCCTGGGCCTGGGGAAGGAGTCTTGATTCAGGAAATTGGAGGTACACCTTTCTGTCCTTTCTGTGATCGTGTCAAACCAGGCACTGCATGACACCTGCTTGTCAGAACCATAATAATAGTAATAATAATAATAATAATAATAATAATAATAATAATAATAATAATAATAATTATAATGGTAGTAATAATTGTTTTGGTCGCTGCGTGAGCCGAGAAAGATGTCCCTGTGTTGCATAAGCCCAGCCAACTCTACCTTCCCGCACGCAACACGAATAGTGCAGGTAGCTTGTGTTGTGTGTCTGGTAGCTTGTGTTGTGTGTCTGGTAGCTTGTGTTGTGTGTCTGGTAGCTTGTGTTGTGTGTCTGGTAGCTTGTGTTGTGTGTCTGGTAGCTTGTGTTGTGTGTCTGGTAGCTTGTGTTGTGTGTCTGGTAGCTTGTGTTGTGTGGCTGGTAGCTTGTGTTGTGTGACTGGTAGCTTGTGTTGTGTGACTGGTAGCTTGTGTTGTGTGACTGGTAGCTTGTGTTGTGTGTCTGGTAGCTTGTGTTGTGTGTCTGGTAGCTTGTGTTGTGTGTCTGGTAGCTTGTGTTGTGTGACTGGTAGCTTGTGTTGTGTGTCTGGTAGCTTGTGTTGTGTGTCTGGTAGCTTGTGTTGTGTGCTGGTAGCTTGTGTGTGGCTGGTAGCTTGTTTGTGTGCTGTGCTTGTTGTGTGACTGGTAGCTTGTGTTGTGTGCTGGTAGCTTGTGTTCTGTGTCTGGTAGCTTGTGTTGTGTGGCTGGTAGCTTGTGTTGTGTGCCTGGTAGCTTGTGTTGTGTGCCTGGTAGCTTGTGTTGTGTGTCTGGTAGCTTGTGTTGTGTGACTGGTAGCTTGTGTTGTGTGACTGGTAGCTTGTGTTGTGTGACTGGTAGCTTGTGTTGTGTGACTGGTAGCTTGTGTTGTGTGACTGGTAGCTTGTGTTGTGTGACTGGTAGCTTGTGTTGTGTGCTGGTAGCTTGTGTTGTGTGCTGTAGCTGTTGTTAGCTTGTGTTGTGTGACTGGTAGCTTGTGTTGTGTGACTGGTAGCTTGTGTTGTGTGCTGGTAGCTTGTAGTTTGTGTGACTGGTAGCTTGTGTTGTGTGACTGGTAGCTTGTGTTGTGTGCTGGTAGCTTGTGTTGTGTGGCTGGTAGCTTTGTTGTGTGCTGTGCTTGTGTTGTGCTGGTAGCTTGTGTTGTGTGCTGGTAGCTTGTGTTGTGTGTACTGGTAGCTTGTGTTGTGTGCTGGTAGCTTGTGTTGTGTGACTGGTAGCTTGTGTTGTGTCTGGTAGCTTGTGTTGTGCTGGTAGCTTGTGGTGGTTGTTGTGGCTGGTAGCTTGTGTTGTGTGCCTGGTAGCTTGTGTTGTGTGCTGGTAGCTTGTGTTGTGTGCTGGTAGCTTGTGTTGTGTGACTGGTAGCTTGTGTTGTGTGCTGGTAGCTTGTGTTGTGTGCTGGTAGCTTGTGTTGTGTGCCTGGTAGCTTGTGTTGTGTGGGCCCGGTAGCTTGTGTTGTGTGCTGGTAGCTTGTGTTGTGTGACTGGTAGCTTGTGTTGTGTGACTGGTAGCTTGTGTTGTGTGACTGGTAGCTTGTGTTGTGTGCTGGTAGCTTGTGTTGTGTGCTGGTAGCTTGTGTTGTGTGCTGGTAGCTTGTGTTGTGTGCCTGGTAGCTTGTGTTGTGTGACTGGTAGCTTGTGTTGTGTGACTGGTAGCTTGTGTTGTGTGACTGGTAGCTTGTGTTGTGTGACTGGTAGCTTGTGTTGTGTGACTGGTAGCTTGTGTTGTGTGACTGGTAGCTTGTGTTGTGTGCCTGGTAGCTTGTGTTGTGTGACTGGTAGCTTGTGTTGTGTGACTGGTAGCTTGTGTTGTGTGACTGGTAGCTTGTGTTGTGTGACTGGTAGCTTGTGTTGTGTGCCTGGTAGCTTGTGTTGTGTGACTGGTAGCTTGTGTTGTGTGACTGGTAGCTTGTGTTGTGTGACTGGTAGCTTGTGTTGTGTGACTGGTAGCTTGTGTTGTGTGACTGGTAGCTTATGTTGTGTGACTGGTAGCTTGTGTTGTGTGACTGGTAGCTTGTGTTGTGTGACTGGTAGCTTGTGTTGTGTGACTGGTAG
>WNWK01000866.1:255000-285000 GCA_009830355.1 Cherax destructor | reverse complement strand
AAGGTAGTCATGGGTGAGGGTAGTCGTGGGCGAGGGTAGTCGTGGGTGAGGCAGTCGTATATCTCAGAAAAAGTGGAAATAAATGAAGACTATCTAAAGATATAATTCACCGTGACTTTACCCGGTGACCTCCGTCACCTCACCTGGTGACCTCTGACCCTCCTCGACCTACTTTACTGCCCGCCAGAGGTCAATACTCTGTTCACTGCGTCGCTTCAAACACTCAGACAATACAACTAAGATATATATATATATATATATAATATAAAATATATATATATATATATATATATATATATATATATATATATATATATATATATATTGTATACCATTATCATCTTCATACTGTGTTTTTAGTTAATTAGTGTGTGCTTAATATTCGCACCAAACACTGAGGACACACACACACGCCTCCAGGAACCTCAGCCTCCTCGCTGCAACCTTCACCAACTTGGTCTAACAACAATAAAACAATGCTGAAACCGACGCTATCCTCCGATACATTTCCCTTCTTATTTCATTTCTTGACAAGCAGCTTCCCAAGCTGACTGCTTGACAAGCAGCTTCCCACGTTGACTGCTTGACAAGCAGCTTCCCACGTTGACTGCTTGACAAGCAGCTTCCCACGTTGACTGCTTGACAAGCAGCTTCCCACGTTGACTGCTCTCACCTTCTCGCAGATCCATTCGGAAAACATCCAAATACATATTTTGTTCCTTTATGCTCCGCATCAGTGTAGTGTTTCCTCCACTCTTACAGTGTTCCATCTCCTTGTGAGATGCAACACTGTTAAAGTCTGACCCACCAGGGTCATACACTGCTGAATTCTGTGTGTCAGGATAGTGATCTTGCAGTCAGGATAGTGATCTTGCAGTCAGGATAGTGATCTTACAGTCAGGATAGTGATCTTACAGTCAGGATAGTGATCTTACAGTCAGGATAGTGATCTTACAGTCAGGATAGTGATCTTACAGTCAGGATAGTGATCTTACAGTCAGGATAGTGATCTTACAGTCAGGATAGTGATCTTACAGTCAGGATAGTAATCTTACAGTCAGGATAGTAAACTATTAAGTTTGTCAATGTTTTAAGTTAGTTAATAAAACATGAAATACCTAGAAAATGCCTCGTCTTATCGGCTTCAAACTATTACCACTGATGTCTTCCATAAGAAGGATGGCATTATAAGTTTTCAATGTCTTGCTGAAAAGTTGAAATTTGAATGAAATTGTTAAAATGAACTTGGAATTGTTGGACTGAAAACAATTACTGGAGAATGACTCTTTTGATAGGCTTGAAACTTCCAGTGTTGATGGGCTTAATTAAGAGAAAGCTTGGCGTTCACACTCAATCATGTTAATAATTTTAAATTGTCAGTCTTATTAAGTAAATTGGTGACCCTGTAATTACTAGAGAATGAGTCTTCTGGTTGGCTTCAAACCTAAACATTGGTCTATATCAAGTGGAACTTGTATTGCACTTGTCTGTTTGCCACTTTATCCACCTTGTTGGTCTGATCCTCCTTGTTGGTCTGATCCTCCTTGTTGGTCTGATCCTCCTTGTTGGTCTGATCCTCCTTGTTGGCCTGGTCCACCTTGTTGGTCTGATCCTCCTTGCTGGTCTGATCCTCCTTGTTGGTCTGATCCACCTTGTTGGTGTGATCCTCCTTGTTGGTCTGATCCTCCTTGTTGGTCTGATCCTCCTTGCTGGTCTGATCCTCCTTGTTGGTCTGATCCACCTTGTTGGTCTGATCCTCCTTGTTGGTCTGATCCTCCTTGTTGGTCTGATCCACCTTGTTGGTCTGATCCACCTTGTTGGTCTGATCCACCTTGTTGGTCTGATCCTCCTTGTTGGTCTGATCCTCCTTGTTGGTCTGATCCTCCTTGTTGGTCTGATCCACCTTGTTGGTCTGATCCTCCTTGTTGGTCTGATCCACCTTGTTGGTCTGATCCACCTTGTTGGTCTGATCCACCTTGTTGGTCTGATCCTCCTTGTTGGTCTGATCCACCTTGTTGGTCTGATCCACCTTGTTGGTCTGATCCACCTTGTTGGTCTGATCCACCTTGTTGGTCTGATCCACCTTGTTAGTCTGATCCACCTTGTTGGTCTGATCCTCCTTGTTGGTCTGATCCCCTTGTTGGTCTGATCCCCTTGTTGGTCTGATCCTCCTTGCTGGTCTGATCCTCCTTGTTGGTCTGATCCTCCTTGTTGGTCTGATCCTCTTGTTGGTCTGATCCACCTTGTTGGTCTGATCCACCTTGTGGTCTGATCCTCCTTGTTGGTCTGATCCACCTTGTTGGTCTGATCCCTTGCTGGTCTGATCCCCTTGTTGGTCTGATCCACCTTGTTGGTCTGATCCACCTTGTTAGTCTGATCCACCTTGTTGGTCTGATCCTCCTTGTTGGTCTGATCCACCTTGTTGGTCTGATCCACCTTGTTGGTCTGATCCTCCTTGCTGGTCTGATCCACCTTGTTGGTCTGATCCACCTTGTTGGTCTGATCCTCTTTGTTGGTCTGATCCTCCTTGTTGGTCTGATCCACCTTGTTGATCTGATCCTCCTTGTTGGTCTGATCCTCCTTGTTGGTCTGATCCTCCTTGCTGGTCTGATCCTCCTTGTTGGTCTGATCCACCTTGTTGGTCTGATCCACCTTGTTGGTCTGATCCTCCTTGTTGGTCTGATCCTCCTTGCTGGTCTGATCCACCTTGTTGGTCTGATCCACCTTGTTGGTCTGATCCTCCTTGTTGGTCTGATCCACCTTGTTGGTCTGATCCACCTTGTTGGTCTGATCCTCCTTGTTGGTCTGATCCTCCTTGTTGGTCTGATCCACCTTGTTGGTCTGATCCTCCTTGTTGGTCTGATCCCCTTGTTGATCTGATCCTCTTGTTGGTCTGATCCTCTTGTTGGTCTGATCCCCTTGTGGTCTGATCCACCTTGTTGGTCTGATCCTCCTTGTTGGTCTGATCCTCCTTGTTGGTCTGATCCTCCTTGTTGGTCTGATCCTCCTTGTTGGTCTGATCCTCCTTGTTGGTCTGATCCTCCTTGTTGATCTGATCCTCTTTGTTGGTCTGATCCTCCTTGTTGGTCTGATCATCCTTGTTGATCTGATCCTCTTTGTTGGTCTGATCCTCCTTGTTGGTCTGATCCTCCTTGTTGGTCTGATCCTCCTTGTTGATCTGATCCTCTTTGTTGGTCTGATCCTCCTTGTTGGTCTGATCCACCTTGTTGGTCTGATCCACCTTGTTGGTCTGATCCACCTTGTTGGTCTGATCCTCCTTGTTTGTCTGATCCTCCTTGTTGGTCTGATCCTCCTTGTTGGTCTGATCCTCCTTGTTGGTCTGATCCTCCTTGTTGTTCTGATCCTCTTTGTTGGTCTGATCCTCCTTGTTGGTCTGATCCTCCTTGTTGGTCTGATCCTCTTTGTTGGTCTGATCCTCCTTGTTGGTCTGATCCTCCTTGTTGATCTGATCCTCTTTGTTGGTCTGATCCTCTTTGTTGGTCTGATCCTCCTTGTTGGTCTGATCCTCCTTGTTGGTCTGATCCTCCTTGTTGGTCTGATCCTCTTGCTTGTTGGTCTGATCATCTTGCTTTAATGGGACTTTAGCAAGCACAGTGTTACCAGAAATATGACTCTCCCCTTGTGAGGGTTGGCACTGGTTGTGGCACTGACTTGAGTGCCGCCTTAATTACTGGCCTCCACCTTAATATATACTGACTTGTATTGGTTCTTCTTGCAGTTGTGTGTGTGAGAGAGACAGAGAGAGAGAGAGAGAGAGAGAGAGAGAGAGAGAGAGAGAGAGAGAGAGAGAGAGAGAGACAGACAGAACGACAGACAGACAGATTCCTCACCCTCAGGTCTCTCTCTCAGTTGTCAGTCAACTTTCTCTTATTTCTCACTCTCACCTGCTCTTTTTTCTACCTCACTCTAGCGCTCCCTCACTCTCTCACTCTCCCTCACCATCAGAGTGCTGGGGGTTCTTCCTCAGTCTTGGTGACTCTTCAGTTCACTACACTCCTTCACTCAGGCACTCTGTCTTGGTCAGTAACACTACACTCCTTCACTCAGGCACTCTGTCTTGGTCAGTAACACTACACTCTTCACTCAGGCACTCTGTCTTGGTCAGTTCACTACACTCCTTCATTCAGGCACTCTGTCTTGGTCAATAACACTACACTCCTTCACTCAGGCACTCTGTCTTGGTCAGTAACACTACACTCCTTCACTCAGGCACTCTGTCTTGGTCAGTAACACTACACTCCTTCACTCAGGCACTCTGTCTTGGTCAATAACACTACACTCCTTCACTCAGGCACTCTGTCTTGGTCAGTAACACTACACTCCTTCACTCAGGCACTCTGTCTTGGTCAGTAACACTACACTTCTTCACTCAGGCACTCTGTCTTGGTCAGTAACACTGCACTCCTTCACTCAGGCACTCTGTCTTGGTCAGTAACACTACACTCCTTCACTCAGGCACTCTGTCTTGGTCAGTAACACTGCACTCCTTCACTCAGGCACTCTGTCTTGGTCAGTAACACTACACTCCTTCACTCAGGCACTCTGTCTTGGTCAGTAACACTACACTCCTTCACTCAGGCACTCTGTCTTGGTCAGTAACACTGCACTCCTTCACTCAGGCACTCTGTCTTGGTCAGTAACACTGCACTCCTTCACTCAGGCACTCTGTCTTGGTCAGTAACACTGCACTCCTTCACCAGGCACTCTGTCTTGGTCAGTAACACTACACTCCTTCACTCAGGCACTCTGTCTTGGTCAGTAACACTGCACTCCTTCACTCAGGCACTCTGTCTTGGTCAGTAACACTGCACTCCTTCACTCAGGCACTCTGTCTTGGTCAGTAACACTACACTCCTTCACTCAGGCACTCTGTCTTGGTCAGTAACACTACACTCCTTCACTCAGGTACTCTGTCTTGGTCAGTAACACTACACTCTTTCACTCTAATTTCTTAAAAGTCTACGAAGCTTTTGTGTTTCGATGAGTGCAAGAGGGAGGGAGGGAGGGAGGGAAAGAGGGAGGGAGGGAGGGAGGGAGAGATGGAGGGAATTAGAAGGAGGGAAAGAAGATGGAGGAAGTGAGAAGAGATTACGAGGGATTGGGGAGAGAGGTAAGGAAAATAAGGGGGGAAAGGGAGCAGGGAGAGTAGAAGAGAGCGAGCAAGGTGGAGAGAACAGATAGGGAGAGAAAATATAGTCAGGAAAATAGGAATTATTACTCGGGAGGCGAATATCATGTGATACATGTTTGTGTGTGTGTCGGTATAGTAACAATATGTATATATATATATATATATATATATATATATATATATATATATATATATATATATATATATATATATATATATACGTTATATACACTTATGTATAGTTTTCTTTACCAATATTATCTCTAGGGTTGTGAGGACGTATAGCTCCTGGGCTGGTGTTATATGTAAGGTAGCTTACCCTGGGTCCCCCACCCTCACCCTGGCTGTCAGACCTCCAGCACAGACTGGTAGTTACCCCGACCCTGACTGGTGCACTCATTCAAAGCACACTATGAACCACCATGCTTCAAGATGGTGATTGATGGTGCACAAGCATTGTGGTTACATGTGATTCACCTCGAATACGGTACTGAGTGCACGACAACGGTACTGAGTGCACGACAACGGTACTGAGTGCACGACACAGCGTAAACTACGAACCTTGTGCCAGTGTGTAGTGACTTCTGCACCAGAACTACGTACCTGTTACCAGCATGTACTGCAGAGGTGAATGTATGAATCAGACATTGGTTTATGTATGAATCAGACATTGGTTTATGTATGAGTCAGACATTGGTTTATGTATGAGTCAGACATTGGTTTATGTATGAGTCAGACATTGGTTTATGTATGAGTCAGACATTGGTTTATGTATGAATCAGACATTGGTAACATTTGCAACAGGGCGTGAGACGTTACGTCACTGACGTAACATTTGCAACAGGGCGTGAGAGACGTTACGTCACTGTGACGTAACATCTGCAACAGGGCGTGAGGGACAACAGTGAATAACGGACAACAGGGGGATTGGTCCACTAACCGGACAACAGGAGGTGATTGGTTCATTAACGGAACAATATGTATGAATCAGACATTGGTTTATGTATGAGTCAGACATTGGTTTATGTATGAGTCAGACATTGGTTTATGTATGAGTCAGACATTGGTTTATGTATGAGTCAGACATTGACTTATGTATGAGTCAGACATTGGTTTATGTATGAGTCAGACATTGGTTTATGTATGAGTCAGACATTGACTTATGAATGAGTCAGACATTGGTTTATGTATGAGTCAGACATTGGTTTATGTATGAGTCAGACATTGGTTTATGTATGAGTCAGACATTGACTTATGAATTAGTCAGACATTGGTTTATGTATGAGTCAGACATTGGTTTATGTATGAGTCAGACATTGGTTTATGTATGAGTCAGACATTGACTTATGTATGAGTCAGACATTGGTTTATGTATGAGTCAGACATTGACTTATGTATGAGTCAGACATTGGTTTATGTATGAGTCAGACATTGGTTTATGTATGAGTCAGACATTGGTTTATGTATGAGTCAGACATTGACTTATGAATGAGTCAGACATTGGTTTATGTATGAGTCAGACATTGGTTTATGTATGAGTCAGACATTGGTTTATTTATGAGTCAGACATTGACTTATGAATGAGTCAGACATTGGTTTATGTATGAGTCAGACATTGACTTATGTATGAGTCAGACATTGGTTTATGTATGAGTCAGACATTGACTTATGTATGAGTCAGACATTGGTTTATGTATGAGTCAGACATTGGTTTATGTATGAGTCAGACATTGACTTATGTATGAGTCAGACATTGGTTTATGTATGAGTCAGACATTGGTTTATGTATGAGTCAGACATTGGTTTATGTATGAGTCAGACATTGACTTATGTATGAGCAGACATTGGTTTATGTATGAATCAGTCATTGGTTTATGTATGAGTCAGACATTGACTTATGTATGAGTAAGACATTGGTTTATGTATGAGTCAGACATTGGTTTATGTATGAGTCAGACATTGACTTATGTATGAGTCAGACATTGGTTTATGTATGAGTCAGACATTGGTTTATGTATGAGTCAGACATTGGTTTATGTATGAGTCAGACATTGACTTATGTATGAGTCAGACATTGGTTTATGTATGAGTCAGACATTGACTTATGTATGAGTCAGACATTGGTTTATGTATGAGTCAGACATTGGTTTATGTATGAGTCAGACATTGGTTTATGTATGAGTCAGACATTGGTTTATGTATGAGTCAGACATTGGTTTATGTATGAGTCAGACATTGACTTATGAATGAGTCAGACATTGGTTTATGTATGAGTCAGACATTGACTTATGTATGAGTCAGACATTGGTTTATGTATGAGTCAGACATTGGTTTATGTATGAGTCAGACATTGGTTTATGTATGATTCAGAGAGGTATGTGTATGAATGAGACATAGGCATATATATGATAGAGACATAGGTTTATGGATGATTCAGACATGGGTTTATGTATGATTCAGAGAGGTATGTGTATGAATGAGACATAGGCATATATATGATTGAGACATAGGTTTATGGATGATTCAGACATGGGTTTATGTATGATTCAGGTTTACGTATGATTCATCACACAGGTTTAGGTTACTAGTGTTCTTCATTCAGAAAAAAAATTGTAAATGGCTCCATGAAAAGATCTATTTTTTTGCTCCCTTGTTCTGCTCTATGGTATAATTTTTTTTGCTCCCTTGTTCTGCTCTATGGTATAATTTTTTTGCTCCCTTGTTCTGCTCTATGGTATAATTTTTTGCTCCCTTGTTCTGTTCTATGGTATAATTTTTTGCTCCCATGTTCTGTTCTATGGTATAATTTCATCGATGGTGTTTATGAACTTGTCGGTCTTATTCAAGACCTCCTCCTCTTCCTCCTCCTCTTCCTCCACTGTCTCCAAGTCGTAATCTTTGTATTGAGTTTCTGAGTGACTACGATCACTGCTCAGACACCAGCTTGTTGCTTAACCTTGATAACTGGTGTGTGTGGCACCTGGCTAAGCCTCTCTTCCAGTCTGTGAATATGCAGTGTGTCTAACCTGTGTGAGAGAGATTATCACCAGGTAAAAATTTCCTGTCAGGTGAATTCCCCCCTCGGAATTTTTTTCCGCATATAAATGTGCCTTCTCTCTCAATCTCTCTCTCTCTCTTCTCTCTCTCTCTCTCTCTCTCTCTTTCCTCTATCTATCTATCTCTCTCTCTCTCTCTCTCTCTCTCTCTCTCCTCTCTCTCTCTCTTCTCTCTCTCTCTCTCTCTCTCTCTCTCTCTCCAGTTTCCGTCGTTGTGACGTCAGGGGAACCAAGGAAACGGTGGTTCTCCATGGAAAATCAATTCCCCCCTCCCCTCTCCTTTGCCTCTCTCTCCTCTCTCTCTCTCTCTCTCTCTCTCTCTCTCTCTCTCTCTCTCTCTCCTCACTCCTCCTCCTCCTCCCCTCTCCCTCCGTGCCCCTACAAACCACTTCCGGGACGTCACACAGGTGGTCTAGGCGTGGCTCAGCCACACACCAGGTAGTTAGTGGTGTAACTGGGTCGTGTGAGGGTAGTTAGTGGTGTAACTGGGTCCTGTGAGGGTAGTTAGTGGTGTAACTGAGTCCTGTGAGGGTAGTTAGTGGTGTAACTGGGTCGTGTGAGGGTAGTTAGTGGTGTAACTGAGTCCTGTGAGGGTAGTAGAATGAGTGAGGGAGTTAGTGGTAACTGAGTCGTGTGAGGGTAGTTAGTGGTGTAACTGAGTCCTGTGAGGGTGAGTAATAACGAGTGGAGGTAGTAACTGAGTCCTGTGAGGGTAGTTAGTGAAGTAACTGAGTCGTGTGAGGGTAGTTAGTTGTGTAACTGAGTCCTGTGAGGGTAGTTAGTGAAGTAACTGAGTCGTGTGAGGGTAGTTAGTGGTGTAACTGAGTCCTGTGAGGGTAGTTAGTGAAGTAACTGAGTCGTGTGAGGGTAGTTAGTGGTGTAACTGAGTCCTGTGAGGGTAGTTAGTGAAGTAACTGAGTCGTTGAGGGTAGTTAGTGGTGTAACTGAGTCCTGTGAGGGTAGTTAGTGCAGTAACTGAGTCGTGAGAGGGTAGTTAGTGATGTAACTGAGTTCTGTGAGGGTAGTTAGTGGTGTAACTGGGTCGTGTGAGGGTAGTTAGTGGTGTAACTGAGTCCTGTGAGGGTAGTTAGTGAAGTAACTGAGTCGTGTGAGGGTAGTTAGTGGTGTAACTGAGTCCTGTGAGGGTAGTTAGTGAAGTAACTGAGTCGTGTGAGGGTAGTTAGTGGTGTAACTGAGTCGTGTGAGGGTAGTTAGTGGTGTAACTGAGTCGTGTGAGGGTAGTTAGTGGTGTAACTGAGTCCTGTGAGGGTAGTTAGTGAAGTAACTGAGTCGTGTGAGGGTAGTTAGTGGTGTAACTGGGTCCTGTGAGGGTAGTTAGTGGTGTAACTGAGTCGTGAGAGGGTAGTTAGTGGTCTAACTGAGCAGTTATCCTGCCTCAGCTCAGCATCCAGTCTTATCCACAATACGACCCACAAAGGGTGACTAACACCCAGGTACCTATTTACTGCTGGATGAGCAGGGGCAGCAGGCGTGAGGAGACCTCTCACTATGTTACACTGTACGTGAATTGAACTCGGGTCCCCTGGGTTGTGAGAAGAATGTCCTCTCATTTAGCCGATGCTATCGTTGCTTTTGGGTTGTTAAATTTGCTTAGTGGGGAGTAGCTGTTTTGGTTTGTGGTTAGTGTATAACATGGTTGTTTGTGTTTAATATATATATATATATATAATATATATATATATATATATATATATATATATATATATATATATATATATATATATATATATATTAACACGTTGGCCGTCTCCCACCGGGGCAGGGTGACTCAAAAAGAAAGAAAACCCTAGAAAAAGAACAAACTTTCATTATCATTCGACACTTTCACCATCACTCGTACATAATCACTGTCTTTGCAGAGGCGCTCAGATACGACAGCTTAGACGTCCCTCCAATCAGTCAATATCTCAAACCCCTCGTTTCAAGTGCAGGCATTTTACTTCCCATTTCCAGGACTCAAGTCCGGCTAACCGGTTTCCCTGAATCCCTTCACAAAATATTATGCTGCTCACACTCCAACAGCTCGTCAGGTCCCAAAAACCATTCGTCTCCATTTACTCCTATCACGCTCACGCACGCTTGCTGGAAGTCCAAGCCCCTCGCCCACAAAACCTCCTTTACCCCTTCCCTCCTACCTTTTCGAGGACGACCCCTACCCAGCCTTCCTTTCCCTACAGATTTATACGCTCTCCAAGTCATTCTACTTTGTTCCATTCTCTCTAAATGGCCAAACCACCTCAACAACCCCTCTTCAGCCCTCTGACTAATACTTTTAGTAACTCCACACCTCCTTCTAATTTCCACACTCCAAATTCCCTGCATAATATTTATACCACACATTGCCCTTAGGCACGACATCTCCACTGCCTCCAGCTGCCTCCTCGCTGCAGCATTTACAACCCAAGCTTCATACTATACCACTATACTTTCGTACATTCGCTTTTTTGCCTCCATGGATAACGTTTTTAGTCTCCACAGATACCTCAACGCTCCACTCACTTTTTTCCTCATGAATTCTATAATTAACCTCATCCTTCATAAACCCATCTGTTGACAAGTCAACTCCCAAATATCTGAAAACATTCACTTCTTCCATAATCCCTCTCTCCAATGTGATATCCATTTTTCTTTATCTCAATCGTTTGATACCCTCATCACCTTACTCTTATCTATGTTCACTTTCAACTTTCTTCCTTTACACACCCTCCCAAACTCGTCCACTAACCTTTGCAACTTTTCTTTAGAATCTCCCATAAACACAGTATCATCATCAGTATAATTTAATCCCACCCCTCTCCCCAACACCCTAGCATTCCCACCCCTCTCCCCAACACCCTAGCATTCCCACCCCTCTCCCCAACACCCTAGCATTCCCACCCCTCTCCCCAACACCCTAGCATTCCCACCCCTCTCCCCCCACAACACCCTAGCATATATCTTTCTTTCTTTCAACACATCGGCCGTATTCCACCGAGGCAGGGTGGCCACCGAGGCAGGGTGGCCACCGAGGGCAGGAGTGGCCCAAAAGGAAAAACGAAAGTTTCTCCCTTTACATTTAGTAATATATACAGGAGAAGGGGTTACTAGCCCTTGCTCCCGGCATTTTAGTCGCCTCTTACGACACGCATGGCTTACGGAGGAAGAATTCTGTTCCACTTCCCCATGGAGAATATACATATATATATATATATATATATATATATATATATATATATATATATATATATATATATATATATATATATATATATATATATATATATGTAAAGTGTTTAGAGTGGTTGGTTACAGTGTTAGAGTACAGTATAGTCTTCTAAACTGACTGTTTGTGTTCATTACCATCAATCTACCACAAACCATCAATCTATTACAATACATCAATCTACCACAACCCATCAATTAATTTTAGCTCGAAACGTCAAATTTTTTACGGCCAAACTAATAAAAAAATCCCGTTATTTAATGGGATTTTGTTAATAGAATTTTTTGCTCCAGGTTTTACATTCGTTCTGTTGTTGGATTTACACTCGACACTTGTCTTGTTTTATGTTTTATTGGTGTTTTTGTTTTAAAGGTGATCGTGCTTTTGTTATTAACGTAATTTTAACATGAAGAAAAGAGTCTTTGTGTGTTGTTTTTGTAGTTTAGCTGTGATAGATCTGAAAGTTTTAGTTTAGTTCGCCCACCCCTGAATCTGGGTTACCCTGGTCACCAGTTGATCAACCAGGCTGTTGCTGCTAGTACTCAAGCCTGCTAGGACTCGACCCCTGAAGTCACACATAGGTGAGTACGGATGGGGTGAGCACACACACATATACATATACATATTGTAGCAGCCATGGTACTGTGTGATTGTTAGTGAACTGTAGCAGCCACGGTACTGTGTGGTTGATAGTGGATTGTAGCAACCACGGTACTGTGTGGTTGATAGTGAATTGTAGCAGCCACAGTACTGTGTGGTTGATAGTGAATTGTAGCAACCACGGTACTGTGTGGTTGATAGTGAATTGTAGCAGCCATGGTACTGTGTGGTTGATAGTGAATTGTTGCAGCCACGGTACTGTGTGATTGTTAGTGAATTGTAGCAGCCGTGGTACTGTGTGGTTGATAGTGAATTGTAGCAGCCACGGTACTGTGTGGTTGATAGTGAATTGTAGCAGCCACGGTACTGTGTGATTGTTAGTGAACTGTAGCAGCCACGGTACTGTGTGGTTGTTAGTGAATTGTAGCAGCCACGGTACTGTGTGGTTGATAGTGAATTGTAGCAGCCACGGTACTGTGTGGTTGATAGTGAATTGTAGCAGCCACGGTACTGTGTGGTTGATAGTGAATTGTAGCAGCCACGGTACTGTGTGGTTGATAGTGAATTGTAGCAGCCATGGTACTGTGTGGTTGATAGTGAATTGTAGCAGCCACGGTACTGTGTGGTTGATAGTGAATTGTTGCAGCCACGGTACTGTGTGATTGTTAGTGAATTGTAGCAGCCACGGTACTGTGGTTGTAGTGATTGTGCACCACGGTACTGTGTGTTGATAGTGAATTGTAGCAGCCACGGTACTGTGTGGTTGATAGTGAATTGTAGCAACCACGGTACTGTGTGGTTGATAGTGAATTGTAGCAGCCATGGTACTGTGTGGTTGTTAGTGAATTGTAGCAGCCACGGTACTGTGTGGTTGTTAGTGAATTGTAGCAGCCACGGTACTGTGTGGTTGTTAGTGAATTGTAGCAGCCACGGTACTGTGTGGTTGTTAGTGAATTGTAGCAGCCACGGTACTGTGTGGTTGTTAGTGAATTGTAGCAGCCATGGAAATGTGACCTATATTCTTCACGGCTGTGGGTGGTAGCCGGTACTGACTCAAGTAAGGTGTGTGGGTGTTTGCCTCTCTAAGGTTGTTAGCGGAGGAGCCCACCTGACCTAATTGGCAACGTTTCTTTTCCTTTTTTATTCTCGAAGTCAACTTCTGTTCCATTTCCTTTCATAGCCCAGATTTCCTCCGTGGACACCGGGAGACCGTCCTTGATACGGCGTAAGCTGCCAGCGGCCCTGTAAAACAGCAACAAATATGTGCGTCAATAATAGTTTTTATATCCACTCACACCAAGGGTCATTTATTACGTCACAAGAAACGTAGGTGAACCATCACGTCACAAGGAACGTAGGTGAACCATCACGTCACAAGGAACGTAGGTGAACCATGACGTGAGAGCAGGTCAGAGCGTTCACCTAACAACAACTTTAATACGAACCCTAGGAGCCAGTCTCTGAGGAACTCTGAGGAGGCAGCAGCAGCAGCAGCAGCAGCAGCAACAGCAGCACAACACTAGAAAAAGAGAGAGAATATCTCTACATTAGTTTATGAGAAACAATCTGTATTTGATATGTGTGAGGAAAGAATCTGCACGTGATCTTGTGTGTAAGAGAGAGAGAGAGAGAGAGAGAGAGAGAGAGAGAGAGAGAGAGAGAGAGAGAGAGAGAGAGAGAGAGAGAAGAGAGAGAGAGAGAGAGAGAGGAGAGAGAGAGAGAGCAGAGAGAGAGACGAGAGAGAGAGAGAGAGAGAGAGAGAGTCATGCTAGGCAAGTGATTAACACCTTGTATGTTAACTGTTCACAACTCGTATAACATCTGCTTGCTTGCTGCTTGTTGCATGCTGCTTGTTGCATGCTGCTTGTTGCATGCTGCTTGTTGCATGCTGCTTGTTGCTCTGCTTGTTGCTTGCTGCTTGTTGCATGCTGCTTGTTGCATGCTGCTTGTTGCATGCTGCTTGTTGCATGCTGCTTGTTGCTTAGCTGCTTGTTGCATGCTGCTTGTTGCATGCTGCTTGTTGCATGCTGCTTGTTGTATGCTGCTTGTTGCATGCTGCTTGTTGCATGCTGCTTGTTGCTTGCTGCTTGTTGCATGCTGCTTGTTGCATGCTGCTTGTTGCTTACTGCTTGTTGCTGCTTGTGCATGCTGTCTTGTTGCATGCTGCTTGTTGCTTGCTGCTTGTTGCTGCTGCTTGTTGCATGCTGCTTGTTGCATGCTGCTTGGTTGCATGCTGCTTGTTGCATGCTGCTTGTTGCATGCTGCTTGTTGCATGCTGCTTGTTGCATGCTGCTTGTTGTATGCTGCTTGTTGCTTGCTGCTTGTTGCTTGCTGCTTGTTGCATGCTGCTTGTTGCATGCTGCTTGTTGCATGCTGCTTGTTGCATGCTGCTTGTTGCATGCTGCTTGTTGCATGCTGCTTGTTGCTTGCTGCTTGTTGCTTGCTGCTTGTTGCATGCTGCTTGTTGCTGCTGCTTGTTGCATGCTGCTTGTTGATGCTGCTTGTTGCATGCTGCTTGTTGCATGCTGCTTGTTGCTATGCTGCTTGTTGTTTTTGCTGCTTTGTTGCTTGCTGCTTGTTGCATGCTGCTTGTTGATGCGCTTGTTGAGCTGCTTGTTGTATGCTGCTTGTTGTTGCTTGTTGCTTGCTGCTTTGTTGCATGCTGCTTGTTGCATGCTGCTTGTTGCTATGCTGCTTGTTGTATGCTGCTTGTTGTATGCGTTTGCTTGCTGTTGTTGCATGCTGCTTGTTGCATGCTGCTTGTTGCTTGCTGCTTGTTGCTGCTGTTGTTGCATGCTGTTGTCATGCTGCTTGTTGCTATGCTGCTTGTTGCTATGCTGCTTGTTGCTTGCTGCTTGTTGCATGCTGCTTGTTGTATGCTGCTTGTTGCATGCTGCTTGTTGCATGCTGCTTGTTGCATGCTGCTTGTTGTATGCTGCTTGTTGTATGCTGCTTGTTGCATGCTGCTTGTTGCATGCTGCTTGTTGACTGCGTTGCTTTGCTTGTGATGCTGCTTGTTGTATGCTGCTTGTTGCATGCTGCTTGTTGCATGCTGCTTGTTGCATGCTGCTTGTTGCATGCTGCTTGTTGCATGCTGCTTGTTGTATGCTGCTTGTTGCATGCTGCTTGTTGCTATGCTGCTTGTTGCATGCTGCTTGTTGTATGCTGCTTGTTGTATGCTGCTTGTTGCATGCTGCTTGTTGCATGTTGCTGCTGTTTGTTGTATGCTGCTTTGCATGCTGTTTGTATGCTGCTTTTGCGTTGCATGCTTTGTTGCTGCTGCTTGTTGATGCTGCTTGTTGTATGCTGCTTGTTGTATGCTGCTTGTTGTGCTGCTTTTGTATGCGCTTGTTGCATGCTGCTTGTTGCATGCTGCTTGTTGTATGCTGCTTGTTGCTGCTGCTTGTTGATGCTCTTGTTGTATGCTGCTTGTTGCTGCTTGTTGTCATGCTGCTTGTTGCATGCTGCTTGTTGTATGCTGCTTGTTGTATGCTGCTTGTTGCATGCTGCTTGTTGTATGCTGCTTGTTGTATGCTGCTTGTTGTATGCTGCTTGTTGTATGCTGCTTGTTGCTTGCTGCTTGTTGCATGCTGCTTGTTGTATGCTGCTTGTTGCATGCTGCTTGTTGATGCTGCTTGTTGATGCTGCTTGTTGCATGCTGCTTGTTGATGCTGCTTGTTGCATGCTGCTTGTTGTATGCTGTTGTTGCTGCTTTGTTGTATGCTGCTTGTTGCATGCTGCTTGTTAGCCTTGTTGTCTTGTTGTATGCTGCTTGTTGTTGCTGCTTGTTGTATGCTGTTGTTGCTTGCTGCTTGTTGTGCTGCTTGTTGCTGCTGCTTGTCTGCCTTGTTGTATGCTGCTTGTTGCATGCTGCTTGTTGCATGCTGCTATGTCATGCTGCTTGTTGCTGCTGCTTTCTGTTGTATGCTGCTTGTTGCTGCTGCTTGTTGTATGCTGCTTGTTGCTTGCTGCTTGTTGCATGCTGCTTTGTTGCTTGCTGCTTGTTGATGCTGCTTGTTGCATGCTGCTTGTTGCATGCTGCTTGTTGCATGCTGCTTGTTGTATGCTGCTGCTTGTGACTGCTTGCTTGCTAGCTGCTTGCTTGCTTGCTTTGCTTGTATGCTGCTTGTTGTTGCTCTTTGTGCTTTGCTGCTTGTTGCTTGCTGCTTGTGCTTGCTGCTTTATGCTGCTTGCTGCATGCTGCTTGCTGCTGCGTGTTGTTGTATGCTGTATGTGCTGCTTTGTGCTTGTCTGCTTGCTGCTTGCTGCTTGCTGCATGCTGCATGCTGCATGCTGCTTGCTGCTTGCTGCTTGCTGCTTGCTGCTTGCTGCATGCTGCATGCTGCATGCTGCTTGCTGCTTGCTGCTTGCTGCATGCTGCTGCTGCATGCTGCTTGCTGCTGTGCTTGCTTTGCTGCTGTGCATGCTGCATGCTGCATGCTGCATGCTGTTGCTGCATGCTGCTTGCTGCTTGCTGCTGCTGCTTGCTGCATGAAGCATGCTGATTTACTGACATAATTAAAAATGGGAAATGATTGGTTTCCATTCCATGGAGAATTCTTCTTCTGACAGGCTTGAAACTTTCAGCACAGGTATATTTTGCTCAGAGGACGGTTCGTTAAGCCCTTATGTTGCAACAAGGAGAAGGCTGGAGGCAGTGGAGATGTCATGTCTGAGAGCAATGTGTGGTGTGAATATAATGCAGAGAATCCTTAGTTTGGAGATTAGGAGGAGGTGCGGGATTACCAAAACTATTATCCAGAGGGCTGAGGAGGGGTTATTGAGATGGTTTGGACATGTAGAGAGGAAGGATCAAAATAGAATGACTTCGAGAGTGCATAAATCTGTAGTGGAGGGAAGGCAGGGTAGAGGTTGGCCTAATAAAGGTTGGAGGGAGGGGGTAAAGGAGGTTTTGTGTGCGAGGGGCTTGGACTTCCAGCAAGCGTGCGTGAGCGTATTTGATAGGAGTGAATGGAGACAAATTGTTTTTAATACTTGACGTGCTGTTGGAGTGTGAGCAAAGTAACATTTATGAAGGGATTCAGGGAAACCGGCAGGCCGGACTTGATTACTGGAGATGGAAAGTACAGTGTCTACACTCTGAAGGAGGGGTGTTAATGTTGAAGTTTTATAACTGTAGTGTAAGCACGCCTCTGGCAAGACAGTGATGGAGCGAATATATATATGTATATATATATATATATATATATATATATATATATATATATATATATATATATATATATATATATATATTAGCCTGTATGCATTCCATTTTTTAAGAAATTTGGGAAAATTTCATTACAGATTTTCATACGATGATTTCTGAGAGTCACATATGAGCCTTCAGCGCTGATAACTTGATCATGTAACTGCTGATCGGCTTCAAACTTACTGCGCTTGTGTATTTTAGGATATTGGTCCTTCAGAGATAACAAGAGAATGCCTCTTCAGTTTGGCTTCAAACATGCTGTTTCCTGGTATAAGGTTTGAATTAGTTTGGGTCTGTGTATGTCCTAATTTGTCACTTTAAATTGGCGAAACTGGGATATTGGTTCCTTGTGATAACTTTCGAATGGCTCTCCCGATTGGTTTCAAACCTAATAGTATTTAACTACAAACGCTAATATTTAACTACATTACAAACTTGAGTCGCATTCTTGATGAGGTGCAGTAGACGAGTTATCGCGTACCCACCGAAATACGTCTAGTTACCATGTATGGTGAGGTATAGTGATGACAGTGTAGCAGTACTGTGCACCACGACAGTGACTGTTTTCGTACAGAGAATATTACATGACTGACCACGCCCTTCCTGCCATGACCGTGTCCAAACACACACACACACACTTCACCCAGGGTCCTAGCAAGGGGCCACAGGTGGCCCGCTGGTCAGTTGCTTGACCAGTTTGGGCCAAAAAAAACCGAGAATGCCATAAAACCCCCGAGGAATGGGCAAGGAGATACTGGAGGTGACCAGCACTCAAGACACTAATATACATTAGTTTCCCCAAGCTGCATTTTCTTGGCAGACTCTTGCAATAACAGCTACAACAACAAGTACGCAACTTTCACTCAGTGCCTGACAGATCGTGCCACGTTTCACTCAGTGCCTGACAGATCGTGCCACGTTTCGCCAGTAAGGTCAGGTGGGCTCCAGACAAGCACGAAAAAATTCGCTCAGTGTCCGATATTTTGTTCAGAGTAACCTCCTCCATCAAGGTGCATTGATGCTGCTGAAGGGCTCTTGATGCCAGGTATTTGAGCTACCATCCTTCCTTGGATCAAAACCTCCCATTCTCCCAGAGTTACATGATTTTTTTTTAAAGAAAATCAACTGCAATATATATATATATATATATATATATATATATATATATATATATATATATATATATATATATATATATATATATATATATATATATATATATATATATATATATATATATATACGTATTATATATATAGTATATTATATGTATATTATATATATATATTATATATAATAATATATATATATAGTATATATATATATATATTAAAGAGACAGAGAAGGAGAGTTTGAAGCCGACCTGAAGAAGCATTCTCTAGTTATTAAGAACATTAGTTTTTAAGGTACGATTTTTTGCAGTTTAAATTTTACCAACACTGAAAGTTTCAAGCCTATCAGAAGAGTCATTCTCCAGTAATTGTTTTCAATCCTACAATTCCAAGTTCATTTTAAGAATTTCATTCAAATTTAACTTTCAGCAAGACACTGAAACTTAAATGCCATCCTTCTTATGGAAGCATCATGTAATAGTTTGAAGCCGATAAGACGAGGCATTACTAGGTATTTCATGATCTGTATTAACTAACTTACATTGACAAACTTAATAGTTTACTATCCTGACTGTAAGATTACTATCCTGACTGTAAGATTACTGTCCTGACTGAAAGATTACTATCCTGACTGCAAGATTACTATCCTGACTGTAAGATTACTATCCTGACTGTAAGATTACTATCCTGACTGTAAGATTACTATCCTGACTGTAAGATTACTATCCTGACTGCAAGATTACTATCCTGACTGTAAGATTACTATCCTGACTGTAAGATTACTATCCTGACTGTAAGATCACTATCCTGACTGTAAGATTACTATCCTGACTGTAAGATCACTATCCTGACTGTAAGATTACTATCCTGACTGTAAGATTACTATCCTGACTGTAAGATTACTGTCCTGACTGTAAGATTACTATCCTGACTGTAAGATTACTATCCTGACTGTAATATTACTATCCTGACTGTAAGATTACTATCCTGACTGCAAGATTACTATCCTGACTGTAAGATTACTATCCTGACTGTAAGATTACTATCCTGACTGTAAGATTACTATCCTGACTGTAAGATTACTGTCCTGACTGTAAGATTACTATCCTGACTGTAAGATTACTATCCTGACTGTAAGATTACTATCCTGACTGTAAGATTACTATCCTGACTGTAAGATTACTATCCTGACTGTAAGATTACTATCCTGACTGTAAGATTACTGTCCTGACTGTAAGATTACTGTCCTGACTGTAAGATTACTTCCTGACTGTAAGATTACTATCCTGACTGTAAGATTACTATCCTGACTGTAGATTACTATCCTGACTGTAAGATTACTATCCTGACTGTAAGATTACTATCCTGACTGTAAGATCACTATCCTGACTGTAAGATCACTATCCTGACTGTAAGATTACTATCCTGACTGTAAGATTACTATCCTGACTGTAAGATTACTATCCTGACTGTAAGATTACTATCCTGACTGTAAGATCACTATCCTGACTGTAAGATCACTATCCTGACTGTAAGATTACTATCCTGACTGTAAGATTACTATCCTGACTGTAAGATTACTGTCCTGACTGTAAGATTACTGTCCTGACTGTAAGATTACTATCCTGACTGTAAGATCACTATCCTGACTGTAAGATCACTATCCTGACTGTAAGATTACTATCCTGACTGTAAGATTACTATCCTGACTGTAAGATTACTGTCCTGACTGTAAGATTACTGTCCTGACTGTAAGATTACTGTCCTGACTGTAAGATTACTGTCCTGACTGTAAGATTACTATCCTGACTGTAAGATTACTATCCTGACTGTAAGATTACTATCCTGACTGTAAGATTACTATCCTGACTGTAAGATCACTATCCTGACTGTAAGATCACTATCCTGACTGTAAGATTACTATCCTGACTGTAAGATTACTATCCTGACTGTAAGATTACTATCCTGACTGTAAGATTACTATCCTGACTGTAAGATTACTATCCTGACTGTAAGATTACTATCCTGACTGTAAGATCACTATCCTGACTGTAAGATTACTATCCTGACTGTAAGATTACTATCCTGACTGTAAGATTACTATCCTGACTGTAAGATTACTATCCTGACTGTAAGATTACTATCCTGACTGTAAGTTTCACTATCCTGACTGTAAGATCACTATCCTGACTGTAAGATACTGATCCTGACTGTAAGATTACTATCCTGACTGTAAGATTACTATCCTGACTGTAAGATTACTATCCTGACTGTAAGATTACTATCCTGACTGTAAGATTACTATCCTGACTGTAAGATTACTATCCTGACTGTAAGATTACTGTTGACTGTAGATTACTATCCTGACTGTAAGATTACTATCCTGACTGTAAGATTACTATCCTGACTGTAAGATTACTATCCTGACTGTAAGATTACTTCCTGACTGTAAGATTACTATCCTGACTGTAAGATTACTATCCTGACTGTAAGATTACTATCCTGACTGTAAGATTACTATCCTGACTGTAAGATTACTATCCTGACTGCAAGATTACTATCCTGACTGTAAGATCACTATCCTGACTGTAAGATTACTGTCCTGACTGTAAGATTACTATCCTGACTGTAAGATTACTATCCTGACTGTAAGATTACTATCCTGACTGTACTCAGGTTTCTGACTGTAAGATTACTGTCTGACTAATAAATAATAATCCTGACTATAAATTACAAATCATGACGTAAGATACATTGGTTGATGTGCAGCTCTTGGCTCGAATTTCTCTCTCTCAACCGTCTTCAGGTTATGATGCAACTTTATTCTGAAGCCTTGTGGGTCCACATCTTGGACTGCAAGTTATCTCCTAGCGTGTTCTATGATGCAATTTATTCTATGTGTTCACATAGACTGGTTATCCCAGGTGTTCCATGATGCTGGAATGTGTTCAGCAACATGGGTTATCCCAGGTGTTCCATGATGCTGGAATGTGTTCAGCAACATGGGTTATCCCAGGTGTTCCATGATGCTGGGATGTGTTCAGCAACATGGGTTATCCCAGGTGTTCCATGATGCTGGGATGTGTTCAGCAACATGGGTTATCCCAGGTGTTCCATGATGCTGGATGTGTTCAGCAACATGGGTTATCCCAGGTGTTCCATGATGCTGGGATGTGTTCAGCAACATGGGTTATCCCAGGTGTTCCATGATGCTGGGATGTGTTCAGCAACATGGGTTATCCCAGGTGTTCCATGATGCTGGGATGTGTTCAGCAACATGGGTCACAGAGCTCTGTGACTCTTTGCCTCGTCATCGCGCACAAGCTTTTAAAAATTTGAAGCCTTGCGGATGAACCGTTCTCGAGTTATGAGTGAAAGAGCGAAATTTTGTAGAATGAAAAAAAATCCAGTTAACAGTTTAGAAGTTTCCCTTGGGGGACACCTATTACTCTCACGCTTGTTTCATAGTTCAGTAAGTTCATGGAATCCCATACCTGGGGTTCCGTGCAACTCTGCCGTTCTGGGGAAACCTGGGGTTCCGTGCAACCCTGCCTTTCTGGGGAAACCTGGGGTTCCGTGCAACCCTGCCGTTCTGGGGAAACCTTGGGTTCCGTGCAACCCTGCCGTTCTGGGGAAACCTTGGGTTCCGTGCAACCCTGCCGTTCTGGGGAAACCTTGGGTTCCGTGCAACCCTGCCGTTCTGGGGAAACCTTGGGTTCCGTGCAACCCTGCCGTTCTGGGGAAACCTGGGGTTCCGTCAAACTGGTGCTCTGCGAGACCTAGTTCTTATAAAGAAAATCTTGTTTCACAACTCTTGTATAAAATCTGCGAGTTGACGTGTTGAGCGTCGGTATGAAGACGCTGTCTGACCTTCACTAATTAAGGCTGATGCCAGGTGAACATAATCCTTACTGAAGAAGATTAGTGGGTAGTGCTCTAATTAGTGGGTAGTGCTTTATTTAGTGGGTAGTGCTCTAATGAACAGAATTACAGCAGGAATGTACCACACTGCCCTACACCACACACCACGTTGCCTGCTGGCCTACACCACACACCACGTTGCCTGCTGGCCTACACCACACACCACGTTGCCTGCTGCCCTACACCACACACACCACGTTGCCTGCTGCCCTACACCACACACACCAGGCTGCCTACTGCTTCTCCTGCTGTACAATAACAGCAGGCAACACGACTATCGTAACTGGTAAACAGGTCTTGAGACCATCTGGTGTGATGGGTCCTCGACCTCCCCAGACTCTGGACCACAGCCTCTGCTCTTGGGTCCCTCACCAGAAATTGCCTAGCTTCTATTATCATATATATGGGGAGGCGCTAAACCCGTATGAGTTTGGGGGTGGGATGAGGGAGGTTGAGAGCCACTACGGTGGGTAACTTTACTTTCCGCTGCTGACGTCAGCTAGTGCACATTGAGTGCTGACAGTCAGACAGCGATACAGGAAGTGCTGCTGACGTCAGCTAGTGCACTGTGAGTGCTGACATTCAGACAGCGATACAGGAAGTGCTGCTGACGTCAGCTAGTGCATTGTGAGTGCTGACAGTCATACAGCGATACAGGAAGTGCTGCTGACGTCAGCTAGTGCACTGTGAGTGCTGACAGTCAGACAGCGATACAGGAAGTGCTGCTGACGTCAGCTAGTGCACTGTGAGTGCTGACAGTCAGACAGCGATACAGGAAGTGCTGCTGACGTCAGCAAGTGCATTGTGAGTGCTGACAGTCATACAGCGATACAGGAAGTGCTGCTGACGTCAGCTATTGCACTGTGAGTGCTGACAGTCAGACAGCGATACAGGAAGTGCTGCTGACGTCAGCTAGTGCACTGTGAGTGCTGACAGTCAGACAGCGATACAGGAAGTGCTGCTGACGTCAGTAGTGCACTGTGAGTGCTGACAGTCAGACAGCGATACAGAGTGCGCTGACGTAGATAGCACTGATGCTGACAGTCAGACGCGATAAGTGCGTGACGTCAGCTAGTGCAGTGAGTCTGACAGTCATACAGCGATACAGGAAGTGCTGCTGACGTCAGCTAGTGCATTGTGAGTGCTGACAGTCATACAGCGATACAGTAAGTGCTGCTGACGTCAGCTAGTGCATTGTGAGTGCTGACAGTCATACAGCGATACAGGAAGTGCTGCTGACGTCAGCTAGTGCACTGTGAGTGCTGACAGTCAGACAGCGATACAGTAAGTGCTCCTGACGTATTAATACAACCAGTGGTTCTATAAAAGGAAAAAAATATGAGAAGGTAGTTTCGAACCGTGGTCCTGGCCTATAACACCCCCAAACAGCCTACCACCAAGCCACGAAGCGTTCCTAGTTATGCTGTGTCCCGTAGTTCGGTTACTAGCGCACTCAGCTCACACACTGATATCCGTGGTTCGATCCCCGGTACGGGTGGAAACATTAAGACGTGTTTCCTTAAGACACCTGCTGTCCCTATCCACCTAGCAGTGAAATAGGTACCTGGGTGTTAGCCGACTGGTGTGGGTCGCATCCTGGGTACAAAATTAACCTAATTTGCCCGAAATGCTCAGCATAACAAGCGGCTTTCTATATAGTAGTATGTCATTGATGTCAGCTAGGCCTGTATACCTTGTACATGTACTTGTAGAAATAAAAATATTATTATTATTATTGTTATTATTATTATTATTATTATTATTATTATTATTATTATTATTATTATTATTATTATTATTATTATTCAGTGTATACAGCAAATGTGTGTTGGTGATTCACTCACCCTCACCGCCACCTATACAGGTATTGTTTATTCTGGATATATTGTTAGCTTTATTTGTGTACTCTGGATATATTGTTAGCTTTATTTGTGTACTCTGGATATATTGTTAGCTTTATTTGTGTACTCTGGATATATTGTTAGCTTTATTTGTGTACTCTGGATATATTGTTAGCTTTATTTGTGTACTCTGGGTATAACCAGGTAGTAGGTTGGTAGACAGCAACCGCCCAGGGAGGTACTACCGTCCTGTGGTAGTAGGTTGTTAGACAGCAACCACCCAGGGAGGTACTACCGTCCTGTGGTAGTAGGTTGTTAGACAGCAACCACCCAGGGAGGTACTACCGTCCTGTGGTAGTAGGTTGTTAGACAGCAACCACCCAGGGAGGTACTACCGTCCTGTGGTAGTAGGTTGGTAGACAGCAACCACCCAGGGAGGTACTACCGTCCTGTGGTAGTAGGTTGGTAGTCAGCAACCACCCAGGGAGGTACTACCGTCCTGCCAAGTGAGTGTAAAACGAAAGACTGTATTTGTTTTACATGATGGTAGGATTGCTGGTGTCTTTTTTCTGTCTCATAAACATGCAAGATTTCAGGTACGTCTTGCTACTTCTACTTACACTTAGGTCACACTACACATACACGTACAAGCATATATATATATATATATATATATATATATATATATATATATATATATATATATATATATATATATATATATATATATATATATATATATATATATATATATATAATTTGCATATGATGGGTTGGGATGGAGAAGTGAGAGAGTGTGAGGCAAAAGTGATGTACATAAGGTCAACATTAGCATAATATATCCTGGCAGCTTAAAGCTAACATCAGAGCAACAGACTTCCGGCTTTAACAAGTTAAAAATTGTGCTGACAAAGCTGTCAGACTGAAAAACTGCATCATCAGAGATTATGTTCTTTAAGTGCTTCTGGGATTGGCACTCAGGGTGCCAGGGAGCGGCCCTCAGAGTGCCAGGGAGTGGCACTCAGGGTGGCAGGGAGTGGCCCTCAGGGTGGCAGGGAGTGGCACTCAGGGTGGCAGGGAGTGGCACTCAGGGTGGCAGGGAGTGGCACTCAAGGTGCCAGGGAGTAGCGCTCATGTTATTACTATCTTTTGGGTTGATCTAGTAACTTGACCAGGTAGCATAGAGGTAAGTGAGATATACGGCCTTTAACTAGCTTCTTCTTTACTAGAATAAAGGGGTTGAGAGCGGGCATTGTGAGGTGTGCCGAAGCCAGTCCACGGAGGGGGAGCTGCTACCAGGTAGGCCGCTGGTCGTCGAGTGAGAGAGGCATGGCTGTGTATGTCTAACTTGAGGCAGTGCCCTCTGGTAGGCACTCAGGGGAACTAGGCCCACAACAACTCGCTCCAAGGGAAGACTGTGAGAAGTAGCAGTAGGCGTACTGTCTACACTCAGGGTGCCAGGGAGGGGGCACTCATGGTGCCAGGGAGGAGCACTCAGGGTGCCAGGAGGGTCATAGTTGGTGTTAAAGTTCTTTTTTCATCAGCATTTGAAAACGAGACAGCCGCTGAGCATTGCTGAGCACTGCTGAGCACTGCTGAGCACTGCTGAACACTGCTAAGCACTGCTGAGCACTGCTGAACACTGCTGAGCACTGCTGAACACTGCTAACTACATGTGCATGTTCCCATCAACGTCTCAGTTTTCTCACTGTCTTTGTCTCCTCTTCATTCCCCTCTTTCCCCTTTGCCTCTGCTTCTTCATCTTTTACCTATACTTCCTCCTCTTCTGCTTTTATTCCCTCTTCTTCGTCTATTCTTCCTCTTCTATCCCTGCTTCTTCCTCTTCTCTACCTTTGTTTTTCTCTATTATCTATCATTCTTCTCTTCGTCCTACGTTTTTACACTTATGGAAAATTATCAAGTGTGACCTGTGTTACTCTTTGCCTCTCACTTTCTCTTTCTATTCTCTCTCTTAACCCTTCCTCTTCCCGTTTACTTTTAAAGCTTAAGTTTCCCATTTTCTCTTCGAGCTTAATCTTCCCCTTTCCCTCTTGAAGCTTGAGCTTCCCGAGTCGTCTTAGGGCCGAGGTTTGCGAGTGTTGACGTAGGTACAAGAAGAGAGGGGTTAAGGCGACTTGCTTCAAGCTTTGTTGGTGTATGATAGGTTTTGCGTCTCAAGGTTGTCTTAGGTCACGACCTTGGCTGGGTCAGGAAGACTGTGACTGCGTCTCAGGGTTGTCTTAGGTCACGACCTTGGCTGGGGTCATGACCTGGGAATGGCTTCCCTCAATATCGTGTGATGAGGTTTCCGTGTGCTGGAATACAGAGGAGGGTGCCGGTGAGGTAGGCTTCACACCTCCAGCAACCTGTATTAATCAGAATGCCTGCAACCTGCTGCTGCTGATGTGCTTCACCACGAGTGCAATAAGGCATCATGCACTCACATCTAGCAGATTGATGTGTTGAAAAGCAAGCGGGATAAAGGTAAGGCTCTATACTAGATTACAAAATACGTTTAGGGGAGGAGACAGTGATGATCTGGAAGAAAGTGTCATGAAGGGAAGTGAAGGGAAGTGGGGAGGGTGCCACACAGATCAGCACTGGGATCAGTGATCTTCCTGGTACATGTAAACATATGCAAAATGAGATGGAGACCTATGTTTTGTTACACATTGAAGCACTATTGAGTTGAATACAACGGGAGGTAGCAACGACGGGCTACAACAGCAGCTGGAAAAACTGCAAAGTAGGTCAGATAAGTGACTTCCTGGAACTGAGGCTCAGCATATGGAAGGTTGTGAAACCTGGGGAAGGAGAAAGACTGGATGTAGAGCACAACTTGGGGCACTAACCTAGACAAGGACCTAGGGGTAACTATACTACTGAGCACGAAACCACTGACACACACCAACTAAATCACTTTAGCGGCATAAAAATGTTTGGCGAACTTAAGAAGAGCATTCAGGTAGCTTAACAAAGAGTCAGTGAGGACTCTTGAATATATTACATGAAACAGACTTATCTTCCAATGTATAGCAACCGTATGGAGCCCTCACCTCATCAAGCACCGCCAGAAACTTGAGACAGTGCAAAGGTTCGCAGCTAAACTAGTCCTTGAGCTACGGGCAATGTTATGTGAAGACACAATTAACAACTGTACCTAATGACCTTAGATAAAAGCACCAGGGGAGACATGATCACGACATAAAGGATACTCAGATGACTTTACAGAAAGAACTTTTTGAAGGGTGGCAATTTGTAGTATGAAAATTCAAGATGCAAGTAATCCTCGGGGATGCTAGGAAATTTTTTTTTTTTTGTCCAAAAGGTGGCCAGAAAGTAGGAGCCAAGCGAGGAGGTAGAGACAAACTTTACACGCACTTTTAAGAATAGATATGAGAGGGTCAGTTAGAAATCACGTGACCAGTGTAACAAGCAATAACTAGGTGGATAAAACACACACACACACACACACACACACACACACACACACACACACATACATACATCCACACACAAGCGCTAAAAATAATAAGCTTGATAAAAGTCAGTCGAAGATAATGCTGAAACTGTAAGTTAACAAGATCCTAACAACACTTAAGGGTTGGTACTCCTTGTAAACTATCACGAGAGTGAGTGAGTGAGTGAGTGAGTGAGTGAGTGAGTGAGTGAGTGAGTGAGTGAGTGAGTGAGTGAGTGAGTGAGTGAGTGAGTGAGTGAGTGAGTGACTGAGTGAGTGAGTGAGGGAGTGAGGGAGTGAGTGAGTGAGTGAGTGAGTGAGTGAGTGAGTGTAATCTTATGAGAGAGAGGTTAGATTTGAGCGGGACTTGGAGAGTTGTGAAGGCTTCAGGGTTGTGAAGGTTGCTTGGGTGCCGCTGGGGATGGGATGGGCAAATATTTTTGTTGGTGGGTTGGTTTTGACATGGACCTGCCTAGTATGGGCCAGTAGGCCTGTTGCAGTGTTCCTCCTTTCTTATGTTCTTATGTTCTTATGTGAGTGAGTGACTGAGTGAGTGACTGAGTGAGTGACTGAGTGAGTGAGTGACTGAGTGACTGAGGGAGTGAGTGAGTGACTGAGTGACTGAGTGACTGAGTGACTGAGTGACTGAGTGAGTGACTGAGTGAGTGAGTGACTGAGTGAGTGACTGAGTGAGTGACTGAGTGAGTGAGTGACTGAGTGACTGAGTGAGTGAGTGACTGAGTGACTGAGTGAGTGAGACCACTGCCAGAGTGAGTGAGACCACTGCCAGAGTGAGTGAGACCACTGCCAGAGTGAGTGAGACCACTGCCAGAGTGAGACCACTGCCAGAGTGAGTGAGACCACTGCCAGAGTGAGTGAGACCACTGCCAGAGTGAGTGAGACCACTACCAGAGTGATTGAGACCACTACCAGAGTGAGTGAAACCACTGCCAGAGTGAGTGAGACCACTACCAGAGTGAGTGAGACCACTGCCAGAGTGATTGAGACCACTACCAGAGTGATTGAGACCTCTACCAGAGTGAGTGAGACCACTACCAGAGTGAGTGAGACCACTACCAGAGTGATTGAGACCTCTACCAGAGTGAGTGAGACCACTGCCAGAGTGAGTGAGACCACTGCCAGAGTGAGTGAGACCACTGCCAGAGTGAGTGAGACCACTACCAGAGTGAGTGAGACCACTACCAGAGTGAGTGAGACCACTACCAGTGATTGAGACCTCTACCAGAGTGAGTGAGACCACTGCCAGAGTGAGTGAGACCACTGCCAGAGTGAGTGAGACCACTGCCAGAGTGATTGAGACCACTGCCAGAGTGAGTGAGACCACTGCCAGAGTGAGTGAGACCACTACCAGAGTGATTGAGACCTCTACCAGAGTGAGTGAGACCACTACCAGAGTGAGTGAGACCACTGCCAGAGTGAGTGAGACCACTGCCAGAGTGATTGAGACCACTGCCAGAGTGAGTGAGACCACTGCCAGAGTGAGTTTGACCACTACCAGAGTGAGTGAGACCACTGCCAGAGTGAGTGAGACCACTGCCAGAGTGATTGAGACCACTGCCAGAGTGAGTGAGACCACTGCCAGAGTGATTGAGACCACTGCCAGAGTGATTGAGACCACTACCAGAGGGATTGAGACCTCTACCAGAGTGAGTGAGACCACTGCCAGAGTGAGTGAGACCACTGCCAGAGTGAGTGAGACCACTACCAGAGTGAGTGAGACCACTGCCAGAGTGAGACCATTACCAGAGTGAGTGAGACCACTACCAGAGTGAGTGAGACCACTACCAGAGTGAGTGAGACCACTGCCAGAGTGAGTGAGACCACTGCCAGAGTGAGTGAGACCACTACCAGAGTGAGTGAGACCACTGCCAGAGTGAGACCATTACCAGAGTGAGTGAGACCACTGCCAGAGTGAGTGAGACCACTGCCAGAGTGAGACCACTGCCAGAGTGAGACCACTGCCAGAGTGAGACCACTACCAGAGTGAGACCACTACCAGAGTGAGACCACTGCCAGAGTGAGACCACTGCCAGAGTGAGTGAGACCACTACCAGAGTGAGTGAGACCACTGCCAGAGTGAGTGAGACCACTGCCAGAGTGGGTGAGACCACTACCAGAGTGAGTGAGACCACTACCAGAGTGAGTAAGACCTCTACCAGAGTGAGTGAGACCACTACCAGAGTGGGTGAGACCACTGCCAGAGTGAGTGAGACCACTACCAGAGTGAGTGAGACCACTGCCAGAGTGAGTGAGACCACTGCCAGAGTGAGGGAGACCACTACCAGAGTGAGTGAGACCACTGCCAGAGTGAGACCACTACCAGAGTGATTGAGACCACTACCAGAGTGAGTGAGACCACTGCCAGAGTGAGTGTGACAACTACCAGAGTGATTGAGACCACT